>JAQOWZ010000259.1:0-82849 GCA_035578165.1 Stenolophus ochropezus | reverse complement strand
AAAAAAAAAAAAAAAAAAAAAAAAAAAAAAAAAAAAAAAAAAAAAAAAACAAAAAAAAAAAAAAAAAAAAAAAAAAAAAAAAAAAAAAAAAAAAAAAAAAAAAAAAAAAAAAAAAAACAAAAAAAAAAAAAAAAAAATAAAAAAAAAAAAAAAAAAAAAAAAAAAAAAAAAAAAACATTCATAAACATGCTTTTGGACGTATACTTTGGATAAAATATGATGAAAAATTATAAAATTCGGTCGCGGAAGTAAATATTTATAAGATTTTTTACAAAAATGAAGTCAGATTTTACCTATTTTTGATGAATACGTTGTATATTGTAAGCTACATAGGCTAGATTCTAGAATACCTACCACACTTGAAATAGCACTTTTCTTGTTGCAATGTTTTCTTTTAGCTAATATATGATGAAAAATCATAAAATTCGGGAGCGGAAGCAAATATTTATATGATTTTTTACAAAAATAAAGTCTGATTTTACCTATTCTTAAAATGGATATTTTTGTTTAAAACATTTTTAAACATGCTTTTGGATCTATACTATGGATAAAATATGATAAAAAATTATAAAATTCGGGCGCAGAAGCAAATATTTATATGATTTTTTTACAAAAATAAAGTCAGATTTGACCTTTTTTTGATGAATACGTTGTATATTGTAAGCTACATGAGCTGGATTCTAGACTACTTACCACACTTAAAATAGCAATTTTCTTGTTGCAATGTTTTCTTTTAGCTAAAATATGATGAAAAATCATAAAATTCAGGCGCGGAAGCAAATATTATATGATTTTTTACAAAAATAATGTCAGATTTTACCTATTCTTGAAATGGATATTTTTGTTAAAACATTCAAAAACATGCTTTTGGATCTATACTATGGATAAAATATGATGAAAAATTATAAAATTCGGGCGCGAAAGCAAATATTTATATAATTTTTTTCAAAAATAAATTCAGATTTTGCCTATTTTAAAATTGATATTTTTGTTAAGTCATTCATAAACATGCTTTTAAACCTATACTATGGATAAAATATGATGAAAAATTATAAAATTAGGGCGCGGAAGCAAATATTTAAATATTTTTTTACAAAAATAAAGTCAGATTTTACCTATTTTTGATGAATACGTTGTATATTTAAAACTTCATTAGCTGGATTCTAGAATAGCTACCACACTTGAAATAGCAATTTTCTTGTTGCAATGTTTTCTTTTACCTAAATTATGATGAAAAATCATAAAATTCGGATTCGGAAGCAAATATTTATATGATTTTTTACAAAAATAAATTCAGATTTTACCTATTCTTGAAATGGATATTATTGTTAAAACGTTCATAAACATGCATTTGCACCTATTCTTTGAATAAAATATGATGAAATATTATAAAATTCGGTACATGGGCTGGATTCTAGAATACCTACCACACTTGAAATAGCAATTTTCTTGTTGCAATGTTTTCTTTTACCTAAATTATGATGAAAAATCATAAAATTCGGATGCGGAAGCAAATATTTATATGATTTTTTACAAAAATAAATTCAGATTTTACCAATTCTTGAAATGGATATTTTTGTTAAAACATTCATAACATGCTTTTGGACTTATATATTGGATAAAACATGATGAAAAATTATAAAATTCGGTCGCGAAAGCAAATATTTATATGATTTTTTACAAAAATAAAGTCAGATTTTACCTATTTTTGATGAATACGTTGTATATTGTAAGCTACATGGGCTGGATTCTAGAATACCTACCACACTTGAAATAGCAATTTTCTTGTTGCAATGTTTTCTTTTAGCTAAAATATGATGAAAAATCATAAAATTCAGGCGCGGAAGCAAATATTTATATGATTTTTTACAAAAATAATGTCAGATTTTACCTATTCTTGAAATGGATATTTTTGTTAAAACATTCATAAACATGCTTTTGGATCTATACTATGGATAAAATATGATAAAAAATTATAAAATTCGGGCGCGTAAACAAATATTTATATGATTTTTTACAAAAATAAAGTCAGATTTTACCTATTTTTGATGAATACGTTGTATATCGCAAGCTACATGGGCTGGATTCTAGAATACCCACCACACTTGAAATAGCAATTTTCTTGTTGCAATGTTTTCTTTTAGATAAATATGATGAAAAATCATAAAATTCGGGCGCGGAAGCACATATTTATATGATTTTTTACAAAAATAAAGTCAGATTTTACCTATTTTTGAAATGGATATTTTTGTTAAAACATGCTTTTAAACCTATCCTATGCATAAAATATGATAAAAATTTATAAAATTCGGTCGCGGAAGCAAATATTTATATAATTTTTTACAAAAATAAAGTCAGATTTTTACCTATTTTGATGAATACGTTGTATATTGTAAGCTTCATTGGCTGGATTCTAGAATACCTACCACACTTGAAATAGCAATTTTCTTGTTGCAATGTTTTCTTTTAGCTAAAATATGATGAAAAATCATAAATTTCGGATGCGGAAGCAAATATTTATATGATTTTTTACAGAAATAAAGTCAAATTTTACCATTCTTGAAATGGATATTTTTGTTAAAACATTCATAAACATGCTTTTGGACGTAAACTTTGGATAAAATATGATGAAAAATTATAAAATTCGGGCGCGGAAGCAAATATTTATATGATTTTAATACAAAAAAAAGTCAGATTTTACCTATTTTTGATAAATACGTTGTATTTCGCAAACTACATAGGCTGGATTCTAGAATACCCGCCACACTTGAAATAGCAATTTTCTTGTTGCATTGTTTTCTTTTAGCTAAAATATGATGAAAATTCATAAAATTCGGGTGCGGAAGCAAATATTTATATGATTTTTTACAAAAATAAAGTCAGATTTTACCTATTTTTGAAATGGATATTTTTGTTAAAACATGCTTTTAAACCTATACTATGCATAAAATATGATAAAAAAATTATAAAATTCGGGCGCGGAAGCAAATATTTATATAATTTTTTACAAAAATAAAGTCAGATTTTACCTATTTTTGATGAATACCTTGTATATTGTAAGCTACATGGGCTGGAATCTGGAATACCTACCACACTTGAAATAGGAATTTTCTTGTTGCAATGTTTTCTTTTAGCTAAAATATGATGAAAAATCATAAAATTTGGGCGCGGAAGCAAATATTTATATGATTTTTTACAAAAATAAAGTCAGATTTTACCTATGTTCGAAATGAATATTTTGTTTTAATAAACATGCTTTTAAACCTATACTATGCATAAAATATGATGAAAATTTATAAAATTCGGTCGCGGAAGCAAATATTAATATAATTTTTTACAAAAATAAAGTCAGATTTTACCTATTTTTGATGAATACGTTGTATATTGTAAGCTTCAGTGGCTGGATTCTAGAATACCTATCACACTTGAAATAGCTATTTTCTTGTTGCAATGTTTTCTTTTACCTAAATAATGATGAAAAATCATAAAATTCGGGCGCGGAAGCAAATATTTATATGATTTTATACAAAATAAAGTCAGATTTTACCTATTTTTGATGAATACGTTCTATATCGCAAGCTACATGGGCTGGATTCTAGAATACCAATCTCACTTGAAATAGCAATTTTCTTGTTGCAATGTTTTCTTTTAGCTAAAATATGATTAAAAATCATAAAATTCGGGCGCGGAAGCAAATATTTATATGATTTTTTACAAAAAGAAAGTCAGATTTTACCTATTTTTGAAATGGATATTTTTGTTAAAACATGCTTTTAAACCTATACTATGCATAAAATATGATGAAAATTTATAAAATTCGGTCGCGGAAGCAAATATTTATATAATTTTTTACAAAAATAAAGTCAGATTTTACCTATTTTTGCTGAATACGTTGTATATTGTAAGCTTCATTGGCTGGATTCTAGAATACCTATCACACTTGAAATAGCAATTTTCTTGTTTAAATGTTTTCTTTTACCTAATTTATGATGAAAAATTATAAAATTCGGGCGCGGAAGCAAATATTTATATGATTTTATACAAAAATAAAGTCAGATTTTACCTATGTTTGATGAATACGTTGTATATTGTAAGCTTCATTGGCTGGATTCTAGAATACCTATCACACTTGAAATAGCAATTTTCTTGTTGCAATGTTTTCTTTTACCTAAATTATGATAAAAAATCATAAAATTCGGGCGCGGAAGCAAATATTTATATGATTTTATACAAAAATAATGTCTGATTTTACCTATTCTTAAAATGGATATTTTTGTTAAAACATTCTTAAACATGCTTCTGGACCTATACTATGGATAAAATATGATAAAAATTATAAAATTCGGGCGCGGAAGCAAATATTTATATGATTTTTTACAAAAATAAAGTCAGATTTGACCTATTTTTGATGAATACGTTGTATATTGTAAGCTACAAGTTCTGGATTCTAGACTACCTACCACACTTAAAATAGCAATTTTCTTGTTGCAATGTTTTCTTTTACCTAAATTATCATGAAAAATCATAAAATTCGGATGCGGAAGCAAATATTTATGTGATTTTTTACAAAAATAAAGTCAGATTTTACCTATTCTTGAAATGGATATTTTTGTTAAAACATTCATAAACATGCTTTTAAACCTATACTATGGATAAAATATGATGAAAAATTATAAAATTCGGACGTGGAAGCAAATTTTTAAATATTTTTTTACAAAAATAAAGTCAGATTTTACCTTTATACGTTGTAAATTTAAAGCTTCATTAGCTGGATTCTAGAATACCTACCACACTTGAAATAGCAATTTTCTTGTTGCAATGTTTCCTTTTACCTAAATTATGATGAAAAATCATAAAATTCGGATGCGGAAGCAAATATTTATACGATTTTTTTACAAAAATAAAGTCAGATTTTACCTATTTTTGATGAATACCTTGTATATTGTAAGCTACATGGGCTGGATTCTGGAATACCTACCACACTTGAAATAGGAATTTTCTTGTTGCAATGTTTTCTTTTAGCTAAAATATGATGAAAAATCATAAAATTCGGGCGCGGAAGCAAATATTTATATGATTTTTTACAAAAATAAAGTCAGATTTTACCTATGTTCGAAATGAATATTTTTGTTAAAACATGCTTTTAAACCTATACTATGCATAAAATATGATGAAAATTTATAAAATTCGGTCGCGGAAGCAAATATTAATATAATTTTTTACAAATATAAAGTCAGATTTGACCTATTTTTGATGAATACGTTGTATATTGTAAGCTACAAGTTCTGGATTCTAGACTACCTACCACACTTAAAATAGCAATTTTCTTGTTGCAATGTTTTCTTTTACCTAAATTATCATGAAAAATCATAAAATTCGGATGCGGAAGCAAATATTTATGTGATTTTTTACAAAAATAAAGTCAGATTTTACCTATTCTTGGAATGGATATTTTTGTTAAAACATTCATAAACATGCTTTTAAACCTATACTATGGATAAAATATGATGAAAAATTATAAAATTCGGACGCGGAAGCAAATATTTAAATATTTTTTTACAAAAATAAAGTTAGATTTTACCTTTATACGTTGTAAATTTAAAGCTTCATTAGCTGGATTCTAGAATACCTACCACACTTGAAATAGCAATTTTCTTGTTGCAATGTTTCCTTTTACCTAAATTATGATGAAAAATCATAAAAATCGGATGCGGAAGCAAATATTTATACGATTTTTTACAAAAATAAATTTATATTTTAAATATTCTTGAAATGGATATTTTTGTTAAAACATTCGTAAACATGCTTTTGGACCTATACTTTGGATAAAATATGATAAAAAATTATAAAATTCGGTACATGGGCTGGATTCTAGAATACCTACCACACTTGAAATAGCAATTTTCTTGTTGCAATGTTTTCTTTTAGCTAAAATATGATAAAAAACTATAAAATTCGGGCGCGGAAGAAAATATTTATATGATTTTATACAAAAATTAATTCAGATTTTACCTATTTTTGATTAATACGTTGTATATCGCAAGCTACATGGGCTGGATTCTAGACTACCTACCACACTTGAAATAGCAATTTTCTTGTTGCAATGTTTTCTTTTACCTAAATTATGATGAAAAATCATAAAATTCGGATGCGGAAGCAAATATTTATATGATTTTTTACAAAAATAAATTCAGATTTTACCTATACTTGAAATGGATATTTTTGTTAAAACATTCATAAACATGCTTTTGGATTTATACTTTGGATAAAATATGATAAAAAATTATAAAATTCGGTCGCGAAAGCAAATATTTATATGATTTTTTACAAAAATAAAGTAAGGTTTTACCTATTTTTGATGAATACGTTGTGTATTGTAAGCTACATGATCTGGATTCTAGAATACCTACAACACTTGAAATAGCAATTTTCTTGTTGCAATGTTTTCTTTTAGCTAAAATATGATAAAAAATCATAAAATTCGGGCGCGGAAGCAAATATTTATATGATTTTTTATACAAAATAAAGTCAGATTTTACCTATTTTTGAAATGGATATTTTTGTTAAAACATTCATAAACATGCTTTTGGACCTATACTTTGGATAAAATATGATGAAAAATTATAAAATTCGGTCGCGAAAGCAAATAGTTATATGATTTTTTACAAAAATATAGTCAGATTTTACCTATTTTTGATAAATACGTTGTATATTGTAAGCTACATGGGCTGGATTCTAGAATACCTACCACACTTGAAATAGCACTTTTCTTGTTGCAATGTTTTTTTTTAACTAAAATATGATGAAAAATCATAAAATTTGGGCGCGGAAGCAAATATTTATATGATTTTTTACAAAAATTAAGTCAGATTTTACCTATTCTTAAAAAGGATATTTTTGTTAAAACTTTCTTAAACATGCTTTTGGACCTATACTATGGATAAAATATGATAAAAAATTATAAAATTCGGGCGCGGAAGCAAATATTTATATAATTTTTTACAAAAATAAAGTCATATTTGACCCATTTTCGATGAATACATTGTATATTGTAAGCTACATGGGCTGGATTCTGGACTAATTACCACACTTAAAATAGCAATTTTCTTGTTGCAATGTTTTCTTTTAGCTAAAATATGATAAAAAATTATAAAATTCGGGCGCGGAAGAAAATATTTATATGATTATTTACAAAAATAAAGTTAGATTTTACCTATTCTTAAAATGGATATTTTTGTTAAAAGATTCATATACTTGCTTTTGAACCTATACTATGGACAAAATATGATGAAAAATTATAAAATTTGGGCGCGGAAGCAAACATTTATATGATTTTATACAAAAATAATATACATGGGCTGGATTCCAGAATACCCACCCCACTTGAAATAGCAATTTTCTTGTTGCAATGTTTTCTTTTAGCTAAAATATGATGAAAAATCATAAAATTCGGGCGCGGAAGCAAATATTTATATGATTATTTACAGAAATAAAGTCAGATTTTACCTATTCTTGAAATGGATATTTTTGTTAAAACATTCATAAATATGCTTTTGGACGTATACTTTGGATAAAATATGATGAAAAATTATAAAATTCGGCCGCGGAAGCAAATATTTATATGATTTTTTACAAAAATGAAGTCAGATTTTACTTATTTTTGATAAATACGTTGTTTATTGTAAGCTACATGGGCTGGTTTCTAGAATACCTACCACCCTTGAAATAGCAATTTTCTTGTTGCAATGTTTTCTTTTAGCTAAATTATGATGAAAAATCATAAAATTCGGGCGCGGAAGCAAATATTTATATGATTTTTTACAAAAATAATGTCACACTTTACCTATACTTAAAATAGATATTTTTGTTAAAACATTCTTAAGCATGCTTTTGGACCTGTACTATGGATAAAATATGATAAAAAATTATAAAATCCGGGCGCGGAAGCAAATATTTATATGGTTTTTTACAAAAATAAAGTCAGATTAGACCTATTTTTGATGAATACGTTGTATATTTTAAGCAACACGGGCTTGATTGTAGATTACGTACCACTCTTAAAATAGAAATTTTCTTGTTGCAATGTTTTCTTTTAGCTAAAATATGATAAAAAATCATAAAATTCGGACGTGGAAGAAAATAATTATATGATTTTTTTACAAAAATAAATTCATATTTTACCTATTCTTGAAATAAATATTTTTGTTAAAACATTCATAAACATGCTATTGGACCTATACTTTGGATAAAATATGATGAAAAATTATAAAATTTGGGCGCGGAAGCAAATATTTATATGATTTTTTACAAAAATGAAGTCAGATTTGACCTATTTTTGATGAATACGTTGTATATCGCAAGCTACATGGGCTGGATTCTAGAATACCTACCACACTTGAAATAGCAATTTTCTTGTTGCAATGTATTCTTTTACCTAAATTATGATGAAAAATCATAAAATTCGGGCGCGGAAGCAAATATTTATATGATATTTTACAGAAATAATGTCATATTTTACCTATTCTTGAATTCGATATTTTTGTTAAAACATTCATAAACATGCTTTTGGACGTATACTTTGGATAAAATATGATAAAAAATTATAAAATTTGGTCGCGGAAGCAAATATTTATATGATTTTTTACAAAAATTAAGTCAGTTTTGACCTATTTTTGATGAATACGTTGTATATCCAAGCTACATGGGCTGGATTCTGGATTACCTACCACACTTGAAATAGCAATTTCCTTGTTGCAATGTTTTCTTTTACCTAAATTATGATGAAAAATCATAAAATTCGGATGCGGAAGCAAATATTTATATGATTTTTTACAAAAATAAAGTCAGATTTTACCTATTCTTAAAATGTTTTTTTAAAAAAAAATTGTTGAAGATCCTAATTTAAATTGTTTTAAGGTTTGAGAATAAAATGGCGATCTGGATCATTAACTTGAGAGTCATGTATTTATTAAACGTTTCGGCCATCGGCGATAGTGGCCATCATCAGTACAACTACAATTGTTTATAAAATATTTAATTACGACATAAGACAAAAAAACTTTTGTAGTACAATACCTTAAGTTATAGTAATTGTCATTTAGATTGTTACATTTGATTATTATATTGAAGAGATACATTTCTGTAATTAGAAGAACATTAGTTTCAAAAAATTTTACATAAGAAATATTAAAATACCTCGTAATGTTCTTGTAGATATATTTAAAAAAGTTGAAACATTTGAATTGAAAACTTTTATTGACAAAATAAAACACTACATAATGAAGCTGTTACTTCCACGGTGGAAGGTTGCAGAATAAATCTACGTCTTAAAAATTTTGTTAAACAAGTGACAACGGGCGGTTGTACCAACATAATAACTCTGAAAAATTTAAGAAATTTTGTTTGAAACAAAGAATTATATTGTGAACTGCTTAAAAACGGGAGCCGCGTTATTTAAAATATTGTCAAAATTAGTATGGTTGTTCATACATATGTTTTTGTGTAAATTAACGTGTAATATTTCATAAGTTAAGCGTTTATATTTATTTTGTTCTGTTTGTAAAATTCTAACACTATCAAAATTGATTTTATGTCCTGTTTCTTGGTGATGTTTAGTAAGACCACTATGATTCGGATTTAATAAGTTACAATGGTAATTATGTTGGTACATACGCTTTTTTAAGGGTTGAGAAGTGTCACCTATGTAAATCTTATTGCATACATTACAATCGATTTGGTAAATGACATTATTTTTTTCCACAATTGGGACAGGATCTTTAATTTTTGTGAATAGTTGTTGTGTACTGGAAATAGAAGAATTGGCAAGTTTAATGTTACTGTTATTTAATATTTTATTAAGACCGTATTGTTGTTATCATTGTTCTCGTTGTCTCTATATATATTAATAATAAATTTGGAACTCAAATTTAAGTTTTTAAAAAATTTATTTTAAAACACGATGAAATCTTACATTAACAGTAGCTAAACAAGGAATGTCTTATCTTACTAAGTACATCTTATATATACAAGGATCGTCTTCTTTTAATGATGCAATTTATAGTTGCATTACGCAAATAAGGGTGGTGTCTCTATTTAATTCCTCCCTCCTCAAGAGTGGAAGTTACAATTTGGGAACTTTTACTAGTTTCTTTTAATTCTAATTGGTTTGAATTTTTAAATTTATTTCGAAGACAATCTTTGTACTTACAAATTAATATTATAATAATAATTATCGTAATTAAAGTATAAATCAAAATATAATGATAATTATTAATGCTTACATCATATGGGTAATCTAGCCGAATACTACTTTCTATATCGTGTTTAATTAGTGATATATTTTTTATTTCGTCTTTTAATTTTTTGATATAGGTATTAGTAGAATTTATTTGGATATCTACTAATTCTCCGAAGTTATCTTTTATCTTAATTTGATCGTTAAATTTGCAGTTATTTGTATAATACATGCCTTTTAAATCTTTAATATGCAACGTGTTGTTACAATAAAATTTTACTTGTTTTTTATACGGAAAATATAGATATTTTAAATTAGAATTTTTTATTTCAATGATTTAGTTGATTAATGATATTTTATGATAAGTACAATATTGGAAATCTTTATAGCATATTACGTTTTCTAAACATTTTTCATATTCGTTGTGTTGAGATAGACAGTAGTATTCTTTGTTACTTATTCTAATACATTTATTTACGGGTTTTATTTTACAATTATTTTTCGTGTATAGGCCATTTAGTACCTTTACAGTTTTGTATGTTTCGTGTTGGTATGTTGGAATTGAGGTGACTTGTAAGAGTTCTTCTTTAAGGATATTTGATGGGATTTCTATCAGGATTATAAGGTTCTCGTTTTTTATAGAACAATACGTTTTCAAAAGATTGTTATTATGAATATTGTTAATTAAAATTGTTTTTATAAAATTGTTTTCAATCTTATTAATTTCTTTGATTAGTTCGTTGTAATTTATTATTCCGAAATATAAAGTATTTAATTGGCAGAAAGTTATAGTTTCTTCTAACAATATTAGAGAGAAATAAAGTTCTTGTCCTATTTGTATTAATTTGTTTAAAATGTTTTGAGTCCTTACAATGCCTATTTCGTCGATAATTTTTCCTAATACTTTTTCTAAAGTGTCTAGTTTTTTATTAAAAATGTTGTTATTTTCATTAATTATTTCAATTTTATCGTTAAATTGGGCGGTGATATTGTTGTTGATTTTTACCATTGTATTGATTTTATCGGTTAATTTATTTTCATTGAATTTTATATTTTCTATTATTTGATCGTATCGTTCTTTATCTGTATCATCCAGGTTACCTGTTATACTTTTGATTATTGAGCCTAGCCCGTTAATTAAACCGCGTTTATTTCTTTTAGTATTTAAGAGTTGTACTTTATCTCTTAAATGTAATATGATATTATTTAATATATTTTTGTTGTTTGTGATATTATCTTGAAATTTATATTTTTGTAGTTTTTGATATAGGGTGTTAGTGTTGGATTCTAAGATATGGTATTGTTGGAGGATATTAGATACGGGAACTTGGAATGATATTATTTGGGTGTTTACCTGTATGTAGGCTGTCCCTAAGTCAAGTATGTTAAGTCCAGTATTAGTGTCATCTTGTATGATTTGAGATATTCCGAAAGGAATTAGTCTGTAACAAGTCGAGGAGTTTTAAGATTTGATATTTTATGTTTTTTATCGTTTTCGTCTACAATTTGTCCTCTTGCCGGACGTATTGTCTTTACACCTATAATTTTAAATTTTGGTTTTTCTATTTTGCCGGAATTTCTCTTATTTATTTTTACATAAGCTTGGTTTGGTATTTCGTATTGTTTTTCGGGTTTTCCTGAATATTTTACTTTAAATTTTTCTATGTTAGATTTTACATGTTCGTTTATTTGTTTGAGAATTACGGAGTGTTTTTGTAAATATTCGTCGACTTGTACTTCTTCTGGTTTCAAATTTGGCTCAGAGATGCGTCCGAAAATAATTTCTAAGGGAGTTCTTTTTGTAATTGAGTGAATGCTATTGTTGTAACTATTAGTGCATAGTTCAATCTTTCTTTGAGTTGTCAAGTTTTTATTATCGGATTTTGGTTAATAATTCTCATATGTTCTATGAGGGAAGTGTGGAATCTTTCTACTATGCCATTACTCTTGGGATTATCAATAGAAATATAATGATATTTATTTGTCTGAGAGCCAGATAATTTTGATATGTTTTGTTATTAAATTCTAGGCCGTTATCGGATACTATTTCTTTTGGTATTGGGAAATGTGTAAAATATTTAATTAATTTATTTAAAATTGTTATGGCATTTTTATCTTTAATTACATATGCTGCAGCAAATTTTGAAAAAGAGTCTACTATGGTTAATATTTTAATTTGTTCTAACGATAAGAGATCAATATGGATTTTTTCGAAAGATTTCTCTGCTGTGGGTGTTTTGATGTTAGGTATTTGAATAGGGTTTCTTTCATATTTTGTGGTTAAGCAAACATTGCATTTATTAATGTAATTTTGAATATCTTTCAGCATATTAGGCCAGTAATATGATTGTTTTAGCTTGTTGTAAGTTTCCGTTATACCTATGTGGTTAGTCTTTCCCTCGTGATAGTTTTTATTGTGAGTTGCTGGTCTTCTTTATTTTCAATATCATTACTTATCGAGCTGCATGCTACTAATTTATAGCTATTCGCGTCGAAGTAGGTTTGCAGTACGGCGTTGAAGTTAGTTTTGAATTTGTTTTGTTTTATTACTGTCAATTTTGTTTAAATAAAGGTAAATGCGTAGAATATTATTATTAAAAAGCTTGCTTATTTTTATATCGTTTTTACCATAAGTTTCTTTTACAACTATCTGGTTTTTGCATGTATTTATAGGTGTTTCTAAATATGTTAAGCCATTTACTGGGTGCTCGTTATCAGAGTGAGCTGTATCAGTTGAATCTTTTTCGCTACCTGTTTCTATGATTACAAAATCTGTGTCCGAATTTAAGTTTAATTTTACGTCATTAGGTTGTTCATAAACATTAATTTTGATATTAGAATTTAGAAATATTACTTTTATTATGTCTTCTATTTCGTTCCAATTTTTTCCATCAAGGCCGGAACAAATTTTTGGCATGTCAATTTCGTTTATTTCGTTCTGTATGCAGTAATCTAATAATTTTTCTAGGCATATTTTTATATTTCCAATTGAAGGCTTATTGTGGTATTTATCTTTTGTAATTAAATGACAAATTAATCGTGGGTCGTTTTGTATAAGAATTTTGTTGTCAATGTTATAATAAGTTTCGCTAGGGTAATTTTGTTTTACTTGATATGCAAAACCTTTACTCATTTTTGTGTCGCTAGAAATACAATGGACGAGTGGTTTGTCAGATTCGAAAATATTTGATTTTTTGTATTCTATTTTAAAGTCTGGTCTGATTCGGGACAGGGCATCGGCTACGACATTTTGGCATTCTTTCTTGTATTCAACTCTATAGTCAAATTCTTCTAATTTGAGGCGCCATCTTATTAATTTTGAATTTGGTTCTTTAAGTGAATTAAGCCAAACTAAAGGTCTATGATCTGTAACAATTTTGAATTGGTGTCCTAATAAATATGGCCGAAATTGTTTTGTTGCCCATATGATAGACATGAGTTCTTTTTCGACAACTGAATAATTTATTTCGTGATTATTGAGGGTTCGTGAAATGTAGGCTATGGGGAGATCTTTATTATTTTCGTTCTTTTGCGAAAAAACTGCTCCGATCGCGTAATTGCTCGCGTCGGTTGTTAGGATAAATGTTTTTGAGAAATTTGGATATTGTAAAATGGGGCTGTTAGAGAGAAGTGTTTTGCATTTTTCGAAACATTTGATGTATTCCGGATCTTTTATGTCAATTTTTTGACCCTTTTTTAGACAGTTGGTTAAGGGTTTAGTGATTTTTGAAAAGCTGTCGATAAATCTTCTATAATAGCCCAGGAGTCCGAGAAATGATTTTATTTCTTTACTTGTTTTAGGAATAGGGAAATTTTTTATTGCGAGAATTTTGTCCGGGTTGGGTTTGATTCCTTTCGTAGTAATATCGTGCCCGAGATAAGCGACTTCTTTGCGGAGAAATTCGCATTTATCTAGCTGGATTTTTAAGTTGGCTTCCTCTAATTTTTGGAATAGTTTTTCGATATTGTTTAAATGATCTTCGAGGGATGTGCCTAGTATAATTATGTCGTCGAGATAGACAAAGCATGTTTTATTAATCAGATCTTTGAGAACGAAGTTCATAAGTCTTTGAAATGTCGACGGTGCATTTTTTAAGCCGAAAGGCATTCTTTTAAACTCGTAATGTCCGAAATTTGTTGAAAATGCAGTTTTTGGGATGTCGTCTGGGTCAACTTCTATTTGGTGAAAGCCCGATGTCAAGTCGATGGTTGTGAAATAGTTTGACTTGCCTAACTTGTCTAAGATGTCAGTAATGTCTGGTATAGGGAATTTGTCAGTGATTGTCTTGTCGTTTAATTTTCTGTTGTCAATTACGACGCGAAATTTTTGTTTACCTGAAGCGTCCATTTTCTTTGGGACGACCCAAATAGGGGCGGACCAAGGAGAGTAACAGTGTTGTATAATGTCGTCGTGTAACATTTTGTCAATCTGTGTTTGTACTTCTTGTTTGTACGTCTCTGGATATTTGTATTGTTTGGTGTGGATAGGAACACTGTCAGTAGTTTTAATTTGATATTTGATTTTGTTAGTGAAAGTGAGTTTTTCATTTTCTTGTAATATTAAAGATTTGTATTTGTTTATTACTTTGTTTAAGCCTTTTTTTTCTTCGGGGTTTAAGTGTTCGTCTCGAATAGTTTGATTTTTTATTTCTATGTTGAAATTTTCGTTTTTATTTGAGTTAAAATATTGTAATTTATATTTAAATTTATTTAAAAATGTTATTTCTTCTTTTATAAAATCAAATTTTGTTTTAAGTAATTTTATTCCTGGTAGGCCTAATAAAATGTCAAAATCTTTATGAAAATTAAAAATATAACTTTTTATATTATTATTTTTAAATTTGAAAAATGTGAATTCTTTCCCTGAAGATTTGCCGTTGCAAGTATGTACTGTGAATAATTCGGGAAATTTAGTGAAATTTGGTTTAATTAAATTTGGATTGATATAATTTTGGGTAGAGCCATCTAATAAAATTTTTAAATTTGACACTTTGATGAATGGTAGTTTACTGAAATTGTTAGTTAAGGATTCGATTCTTGTTGGTATTGGTCTATGTCTAAAAAATTATTTTCCTCGTTAATTTCATTTTCTTGCTCAGTTTCCAAAGATTCTGGGTATTCTACTGGTGTATTGTCTGCACTTTCGATATCTTCAGTAAATAATTGTTCTGATCGTGGTTGGACAGGCCTGTCTGGAGAATTGAGAGGTTTGGATGCTCATGGGTGTGGTAACTCTTTGTTGTGCATTACGATTACTTGCACTAGGGGCAAAGGATTTAGATGGTTGTTGTTGTGGTTGTTGAGGATATTTATGCATTGGAGATTGGTATTTTGGTGGGTTGAATTGCAGTTGATTCTTTGGTGGAGGTGCTTTTTGTGTTTGTGTGTGTTGGTTGTGTATGTATTGGAGGTCGTTAGTGATAAGATTTAATATTTCGCTTAAATTTTGCGGGTTTCTGGCAGAGAGTTAGGATCTAAATGGATCTCTGAAATTGTTTATAAAGCATTGTCTAAAGTATTTTATGGAGTATTTTAATATTATTTTGCTGATTGCACTATTGTATTTGCATTCTCTTTTACTCTTATATATTAGATAAATGTCATTAAATTTATTGAAGAATTCAATTATATTATCCTTTGTTTGCTTGTAAGTGGTAATTTCGTACATTAAAGTGTGCTCTGATCTAGTATCGGAATAATTTTGTAATAAATGCTCTTTTAAATCTTTCCAGGAGTTTATGGTTGTGATGCTGAGGCATTGCGCAGCACTTCCTTTAATTTTGTTTTTTAAAGTGAGGATAACAATTTTTTTTGTAATCTTTGATGGGTTTTATTGATTGACTAAACTTATTATGTCGTCTACGGTGTTTATGAAATTTGGTAGAGTTTTTACGTCTCCATCAAAGCATGGTATTAGGTCTAATAATTTTAAAATTTCATTGTTTAAGTTATCGAGTACATTGGTTGCTACAGGCGGAGTCATATTGATACTTAGGTTATTAAGTGTGTTTAGTAGTTCGTCCAGTTTGTATGAGAATATAAAGTGTACTTACAGTAAAATTATAATTTCTTTAAACATGGGGGTTGGGGGTCGATGTCGGCTCGATGGAGGGTGACGGTGAATGATGGCACGGTCAGCTGTCGATCGATGTCCGCTCGATGTGGAATGGGAATGGGTGGCGGCTGGTTGGCTCTCGATCGATGTCCGTTCGATGCGTAGAGTCCGAGTCCGTGTGGTTTACTTCTCGGGTCCTTTGGATCAGGAACTGCCGTAGAAGGATTCCTCGTCACGTAAGATGGGATGAGTTTCGTATTTTTTTCACTTGAGTATCGCTGATGATTGCAGTATTGACTCGTTGATTCGTGATTGGCAGAATTTAACGATAAAAATCGACGAATTTGTGAATTTGAACGAATTGAACACTTGGTTTTCGATTCACAAATACTTGTTTGCCAATCCTACCGACTGCGCCAGTAATAAATTTGGAACTCAAATTTAAGTTTTTAAAAAATGTATTTTAAAACACGATGAAGTCTTACATTAACAGTAGCTAAACAAGGAATGTCTTATCTTACTAAGTACATTTTATATATACAAGGATCGTCTTGTTTTAAGAGATCTCAAGTTAAAAGTGCTGAATTTATGAGAAAGAGAATGATACAATTTATAGTTGCATTACGCAAATAAGGGTGGTGTCTCTATATAATTTATTGGTTGATAAAGTATGTGTACGTTTATTAATTGTATTTGTAATTAAATTGGAAGGGTAACCATTATGTTCTAAAGTATTTTTTATGAATTGTAAATTTTCTTTGTGAAATTTAGGGTGTGAGAGAAGAATGGCACGGTCTACTAAGGCAGTAATGACATTTTGTTTGTATTGTTTATTTGTGTATGAATAATAATTTAAGTATCTGCCAGAGTATGTGTTTTTCCTGTACCAATTAGTAATGCATTTATTATTATCATTTATTATAGTGACATCCAGAAAACTTATTTGTTTATTAATTTCCATTTCTATAGTGAAATTTAGTCTGGGGTGGTAATTATTGAATGCTTCCAAGATATTTGTGACCTCATTTTTATGTGCAATAACAAAACAATCATCAACGTATCGTTTGAAATATAAAATTTTTAAAGTAGGGTTATTTATTATGTTGTTTTCTAATTTTTGTAAAACTAAATCTGCTATAACATTACTTAAACTGGAACCCATAGGTGTACCATCTATTTGTTGATATGCTGTATTTTGAAAAGTAAAAATGGAAGCTTGAAAACAGAGTTCTATTACTTCTTTAAATTGTTCAAAAGTTAAGTCGGTATGTGGTTCTATCAGGTTCCAAACATCTTGGATACATTCAATAACTAAATTCTGTGGAATACTAGGGAAAAGAGAACAAACGTCTAACGAAAACATTACATATTCGGAAGGTATGTTTTTATCTTTAATGTCATTTACAAAATCGAATGAGTTCTTTAAAAAAGTTTGGGAATTGAAAGTTACTTTTTTCAAAATATTAGAAAGAAATTTTGCTAAATTGTACGCAGGAGTATCCATTGTGGAGGTAATAGGTCTGAGTGGGGTATTTGGTTTGTGAATTTTCGGAAGCATGTACATTTTGCCAATGGAAGGATGTTTAACGATGAGTTCTGTATGATCAATTTTCTGTAGGTAATTTTTACATTTGTTTTGGATGTTCGTGAGAGGACATTTCTTTAATTTTTTATAGGTAGTTTGGTCATTTAAAATATCTAATGCTTTATTATCATAATCTAATTAATTTAGCAATACTGTTTTTGAACCTTTATCTGCTTTGGTGACTATTATTTGAGGATTGTTTTTTAAAAAAGTTTTTGTTATATTTATCCATTTTATAAATTCTGTTTCATTGAATGATGGTTTTGCTTTTTTTAAAATTCTGACTTGTGAATTCAAAAATTTCGAAATTGTATTGATTAGTTGAGATTTGTTAGGAATATTGCTATTTTTTATTGTATTGTTTAAGTTAGTGAAAGTTTCAAGAATTAATTTTTGGTTTGTTCTTTTGTTGAAATTGTTATAGGCAAATTTAGGGCCCAAAGACAGTATTGTTAAAATCTTTTCATCTATGTGTAAACCAGTTAAGTTTGAGATCTAGTGTTTATGATTTTGAAGTAAAATGTTACAAATGCTGTTTTTTGAAGTCTCATTAAATAATTTAGTTAATTTTCTATCAATTATGATTTTATGTTTGTGAGTGGTTTTAATATATAATTTATTTGCATGATAAATAATATAGAAATAAATTTCCGTTGGCAAAATATCCATGAAATCAACTATTAAATTTAATTTAAATTGTTTCAATTTTATAAGGAGCGTATGAGCTTCATTTAATTCAATATCAATTAATTTATGGTAGAATAAATTTTTGCTGTTGTTAAATTTGTTGTAAATTCTTTTAGAAATATAATCTTTTTTGAAACTAATGCTGTTCTTTACATAATTTGGAATTAAACTATTGTTTTTACATTAATTTAAAAAATATTTTAAGTTCTGTTTTACATATTCTAATAATATTATTGTTATAATCTTGGATGTACCTTGAGGTTTGTCGGCCGAAGATTTGTGAAATTGAATCTAAGAAGGTCCGGTTCATGTTGAAAAGTCCTATCTTGTATGTGCGGGTAAATTCCAGTGTTTTTCTGTCCTAGGTCGGTGGGTCCTGAAGCCTTCCACCATGGAGTAATTTTTTAAAAAAAATTTTGTTGAAAATCCTAGTTTAAATTGTTTTAAGGTTTGAGAATAAAATGGCGATCTGGATCATTAACTTGAGAGTCATGTATTTATTAAACGTTTCGGCCATCGGCGATAGTGGCCATCATCAGTACAACTACAATTGTTTATAAAATATTTAGTTACGACATAAGACAAAAAAATGTTTGTAGTACAATACCTTAGTTATAGTAATTGGCATTTAGATTGTTACATTTGATTATTATATTGAAGAGATACATTTCTGTAATTAGAAGAACATTAGTTTCAAAAAATTTTATGTAAGAAATTTAAAAATACCTCGTAATGTTCTTGTAGATATATTTAAAAAAGTTGAAACATTTGAATTGAAAACTTTTATTGACAAAATAAAACACTACATAATGAAGCTGTTACTTCCACGGTGGAAGGTTGCAGAATAAATCTACGTCTTAAAAATTTTTGTTAAACAAGTGACAACGGGCGATTGTACCAACATAATAACTCTGAAAAATTGAAGAAGTTTTGTTTGAAACAAAGAATTATATTGTGAACTGCTTAATAATGGGAGCCGCGTAATTTAAAATATTGTCAAAATTAGTATAGTTGTTCATACATATGTTTTTGTGTAAATTAATGTGTAATGTTTCATAAGTTAAGCGTTTATATTTATTTTATTCTGTTTATAAAATTCTAACACTATCAAAATTTATTTTATGTCCTGTTTCTTGGTGATGTTTAGTAAGACCACTATGATTCGGATTTAATAAGTTACAATGGTAATTATGTTGGTACATACGCTTTTTTAAGGGTTGAGAAGTTTCACGTATGTAAATCTTATTGCATACATTACATTCGATTTGGTAAATGACATTATTTTTTTCCAAAATTGGGACATGTTCTTTAATTTTTGTGAATAGTTGTTGTGTACTGGAAATAGAAGAATTGGCAAGTTTAATGTTACTGTTATTTAATATTTTATTAAGACCGTTATTAATTTTGTGATGGAAAGGAACTTTTGAATATATAATATTGTTGTTATCATTGTTATTGTTGTCTCTATATATATTGGTTGATAAAGTATATGTACGTTTATTAATTGTATTTGTAATTAAATTGGAAGGGTAACTATTATGTTCTAAAGTATTTTTTATGAATTGTAAATTTTCTTTGTGAAATTTAGGGTGTGAGAGAAGAATGGCACGGTCTACTAAGGCAGTAATGACATTTTGTTTGTATTGTTTATTTGTGTATGAATAATAATTTAAGTATCTGCCAGAGTATGTGTTTTTCCTGTACCAATTAGTAATGCATTTATTATTATCATTTATTATAGTGACATCCAGAAAACTTCTTTGTTTATTAATTTCCATTTCTATTGTGAAATTTAGTCTGGGGTGGTAATTATTGAATGCTTCCAAGATATTTGTGACCTCATTTTTATGTACAATAACAAAACAATCATCAACGTATCGTTTGAAATATAAAATTTTTAAAGTAGGGTTATTTATTATGTTGTTTTCTAATTTTTGTAAAACTAAATCTGCTATAACATTACTTAAACTGGAACCTATAGGTGTACCATCTATTTGTTGATATACTGTATGTTAAAAAGTAAAAATGGAAGCTTGAAAACAAAGTTCTATTCCTTCTTTAAATTGTTCAAAAGTTAAGTCGGTATGTGGTTCTATCAGGCGCCAAACATCTTGGATACATTCAATAACTAAATTCTGTGGAATACTAGGGAAAAGAGAACAAACGTCTAACGAAAACATTACATATTCAGAAGGTATGTTTTTATCTTTAATGTCATTTACAAAATCGAATGAGTTCTTTAAAAAGTTTGGGAATTGATAGTTACTTTTTTCAAAATATTAGAAAGAAATTTTGCTAAATTGTACGCAGGAGTATCCATTGTGGAGGTAATAGGTCTGAGTGGGGTATTTGGTTTGTGAATTTTCGGAAGCATGTACATTTTGCCAACGGAAGGATGTTTAACGATGAGTTCTGGATAATCAATTTTCTGTAGGTAATTTTTACATTGGTTTTGATGTTCGTGAGAGGACATTTCTTTAATTTTTTATAGGTAGTTTGGTCATTTAAAATATCTAATGCTTTATTATCATAATCTAATTTATTTAGCAATACTGTTTTTGAACCTTTATATGCTTTGGTGACTATTATTTGAGGATTGCTTTTTAAAAAAGTTTTTGTTATATTTATCCATTTTATAAATTCTGTTTCATTGAATGATGGTTTTGCTTTTTTAGAAATTCTGACTTGTGAATTCAAAAATTTCGAAATTGTATTGATTAGTTGAGATTTGTTAGGAATATTGCTATTTTTTATTGTATTGTTTAAGTTACTGAAAGTTTCAAGAATTAATTTTTGGTTTGTCCTTTTGTTGAATTTATTATAGGCAAATTTAGGGCCCAAAGACAGTATTGTTAAAATCTTTTCATCTATGTGTAAACCAGTTAAGTTTGAGATCCAGTGTTTATGATTTTTAAGTAAAATGTTACAAATGCTGTTTTTTGAAGTGTCATTAAATAATTTAGTTAATTTTCTATCAATTATGATTTTATGTTTGTGAGTGGTTTTAATATATAATTTATTTGCATGATAAATAATATAGAAATAAATTTCCGTTGGCAAAATATCCATGAAATCAACTATTAAATTTAATTTAAATTGTTTCAATTTTCTAAGGAGCGTATGAGCTTCATTTAATTCAATATCAATTAATTTATGGTAGAATAAATTTTTGCTGTTGTTAAATTTGTTGTAAATTCTTTTAGAAATATAATCTTTTTTGAAACTAATGCTGTTCTTTACAAAATTTGGAATGTAACTATTGTTTTTACATTCATTTAAAAAATATATTCTAAGTTCTGTTTTACATATTCTAATAATATTATTGTTATAATCTTGGATGTACCTTGAGGTTTGTCGGCCGAAGATTTGTGAAATTGAATCTAAGAAGATCCGGTTCATGTTGAAAAGCCCTATCTTGTATGTGCGGGTAAATTCCAGTGTTTTTCTGTCCTATGTCGGTGGGTCCTGAAGCCTTCCACCATGGAGTAATTTTTTTAAAAAAATTTTGTTGAAGATCCTAATTTAAATTGTTTTCTCAAACCTTAAAAATTTACAATTCATAAAAAATACTTCAGAACTTTCCATCACAAAATTAATAACGGTCTTAATAAAATATTAAATAACAGTAACATTAAACTTGCCAATTCTTTTATTTCCAGTACACAACAACTATTCACAAAAATTAAAGATCCTGTCCCAATTTTGGAAAAAAATAATGTCATTTGCCAAATCGAATGTAATGTATGCAATAATATTTACATAGGTGAAACTTCTCAACCTTTAAAAAAGCGTATGTACCAACATAATTACCATTGTAACTTATTAAATCCGAATCATAGTGGTCTTACTAAACATCACCAAGAAACAGGACATAAAATAAATTATGATAGTGTTAGAATTTTATAAACAGAACAAAATAAATATAAACGCTTAACTTATGAAACATTACACATTAATTTACACAAAAACATATGTATGAACAACCATACTAATTTTGACAATATTTTAAATTACGCGGCTCCCATTATTAAGCAGTTCACAATATAATTCTTTGTTTCAAACAAAATTTCTTCAATTTTTCAGAGTTATTATGTTGGTACAACCGCCCGTTGTCACTTGTTTAACAAAATTTTTAAGACGTAGATTTATTCTGCAACCTTCCACCGTGGAAGTAACAGCTTCATTATGTAGTGTTTTATTTTGTCAACAAAAGTTTTCAATTCAAATGTTTCAACTTTTTTAAATATATCTACAAGAACATTACGAGGTATTTTTATATTTCTTACATAAAATTTTTTGAAACTAATGTTCTTCTAATTACAGAAATGTATCTCTTCAATATAATAATCAAATGTAACAATCTAAATGCCAATTACTATAACTAAGGTATTGTACTACAAAATTTTTTTTGTCTTATGTCGTAACTAAATATTTTATAAACAATTGTAGTTGTACTGATGATGGCCACTATCGCCGATGGCCGAAACGTTTAATAAATACATGACTCTCAAGTTAATGATCCAGATCGCCATTTTATTCTCAAACCTTAAAACAATTTAAATTAGGATCTTCAACAAATTTTTTTTAACAAAATTACTCCATGGTGGAAGGCTTCAGGACCCACCGACATAGGACAGAAAAACACTGGAATATACAAGATAGGACTTTTTAACATGAACGGGACCTTCTTAGATTCAATTTCATAAATCTTCGGCCGACAAAACTCAAGGTACATCTAAGATTATAACAATAATGTTATTAGAATATGTAAAACAGAACTTAAATAAAATCAGATTTTACCTATTTTTGAAAAGGATATTTTTGTTAAAACATTCATAAACATGCTTTTGGACCTATACTATGGATAAAATATGATGAAAAATTATAAAATTCGGGCGCGGATTTTATACAAAAATAAAGTCAGATTTTACCTATTTTTGATGAATACGTTGTATATCGCAAGCTACATGGGCTGGATTCTAGAATACCTACCACACTTGAAATAGCAATTTTCTTGTTGCAATGTTTTCTTTTACCTAAATTATGATGAAAAATCATAAAATTCGGATGCGGAAGCAAATATTTATATGATTTTTTTACAAAAATAAAGTCAGATTTTACCTATTCTTGAAATGGATATTTTTGTTAAATCATTCATAAATATGCTTTTGGACCTATACTTTGGATAAAATATGATGAAAAATTATAAAATTCGGTCGCGATAGCAAATATTTATATGATTTTTTACAAAAATAAAGTCAGTTTTTACCTATTTTTGATGAATACGTTGTATATCGCAAGCTACATGGGCTGGATTCTAGAATACCCACCACACTTGAAATAGCAATTTTCTTGTTGCAATATTTTCTTTTAGCTAAAATATGATGAAAAATCATAAAATTCGGGCGCAGAAGCAAATATTTATATGATTTTTTACAAAAATAAAGTCAGATTTTACTTATTCTTGAAATGGATATTCTTGTTAAAACATTCATATTTATGCTTTAGGATCTATACTATGGATAATTTTAGCATTGGACATGCAAAAGTGAAAATAAACGTGGTGCCAATCAGATAATAAACATTAAATTTTCGGGTGTCATTTTAATGAATACGTTGTATATTGTAAGCTACCTGGGTTGGATTCTAGAATACCTACCACACATGAAATTGCAATTTTCTTGTTACAATGTTTTCTTTTAGCTAAATTATGATGAAGTATTATAAAATTCGGGCGCGGAAGCAAATATTTATATGATTTTTTACAAAAATAAAGTTAGTTTTACCTATTCTTAATGAATACGTTGTATATTGTAAGCTACATGGGCTGGATTCTAAAATACCTACCACACTTGAAATAGCAATTTTCTTGTTGCATTGTTTTCTTTAAGCTAAAATATGATGAAGAATTATAAAATTCGGACGCGGAAGCAAAAACTTACATGATTTTTTACAAAAAATAAAGTCATATTTTACCTATTCTTGACGAATACGTTGTATATTGTAAGCTACATGAGCTGGATTCAAGAATACCTACCACACTTTAAATAGCAATTTTCCTGTTGCAATGTTATCTTTTAGCTAAAATATGATGAAAAATTATAAAATTCGGGCGCGGAAGCAAATATTTATATGATTTTTTACAAAACTAAAGTCAGATTTTACCTTTTCTTGATGAATACGTTGTATATTGTAAGCTACATGGGCTGGATTCTAGAATACCTACCACACTTGAAATAGCAATTTTCTTGTTGCAATGTTTTCTTTTAGCTAAATTATGATAAAGAATTATAAAATTCCTTCGGGGAAGCAAATATTTATATGATATTTTACAAAAATAAAGTCAGATTTTACTTATTCTTGAAATGGATATTTTTCTTAAAACATTCATATTCATGCTTTAGGATCTATACTATGGATAATTTTAGCATTGAACATGCAAAAGTGACCATAACGTGGTACCAATCAGATAATAAACATTCAATTTTCGGGTGTCATTTTAATGAATACGTTGTATATTGTAAGCTACATGGGCTGGATTCTAGAATACCTACCACACTTGAAATAGCAATTTTCTTGTTGCAATGTTTTCTTCTAGATAAAATATGATGAAGAATTATAAAACTCGGGCGATGAAGCAAATATATATATATATATATATATATATATATATATATATATATATATATATATATATATATATATAACTTATAATTTCAATGATTGCCGTTGCGTTTTTAAAAAAAATATTTATTACAAATGCATCTGTTAGATGCTACAATTCTAAGTGAATACAACAAGACTGACTAAAACTAAGTTTAACATGCTTATATAACATTTGTATAAAGTAGTGTAGGGTTGCGGCGTGAGATCTGCAACCTATGCAGGATTCGGCTTTGGATGGTGATGTAACTCCTTCATCCTCAGAATGAAGCTCCCCATGGAAGTCGAAGTTCTTGGGGTTGGCCTGGCTGGTTCTCTAGGGTTGTTCTGACACACCTTGGTTTTAACTTAGTCCAAACAAAGTAAATTATTGTCATACACTTGGCACGTGATTAATTGCTGGTACTTGAAATATTTCTACTGGTGGTTTCATTGGAATGTCTTTGAGTTTTATAGTCTTTAGTTTTATTGTTAAGTTGGGCATTTCACGTTCACGAAGACTGAGGTTTAATTTTGGTAGTAATACAGGTTGTCCGTAGGTTTGGTCTAAATATGTTAGTTTTTTGTTTTTGAACAATATTTCACAATTGTTTTCTTTAATGAGGTAGACACCTGTGAGGGCTTTGAGATTCGTTTTATCGGGGCACTTTAGATTAATTTGTTCTTCCACTGGGAATATTGCCAAATATTGGTTGATTTCTAGGATGAGTTCTACGTGGTTGGTAACTTGCAGCTTGGTGTAACGGCATCGGCTTAGGTTTCTTTGTAAGAGGATTTCTTCCTCGCAGGAGGGGTTGAAGTGCGGATGGTACTGGTTTTTACATTGGTATACTCTACTTTTTGAGCACACGTCGCTCAGAGGCTTAATTTCGTCGGAAGATTTTAGAAAATATTTTGTGTTTGGTATTATGGTAAAATAATCTGATCCTTGTTTGGTGGGCAATGATTTTAAGTAATATAACTCGTAATCCTTTTCGAAAATTATGGGTATTGAAATGAAATAGCTTATTTGATTTTGCTCGACTTTGCAATTTATAGTTTATACTCCTTCAAAATCCAAAAGATTTTCTAATTTCGGTTCGAAAGGCAATTGCTTTCCATAATGATTGGATTTTTTTTGTAACTCTTGTATAAGTTGACTTGGGTTCATAATTGATGGGTGCATGGTTTTTGTTTTACAGAATGTTATCGAGTTCTCAATGTCTTGTAAGGTGCTTAAAAGTGAACTGTAAAGAATACTTAATTGATTGTATAGGTCTTTTACGAGTAAAATTTCATTGCTTGTTGATAAATTCAGTAGTTTATTCAAGTTTTCAATTTTGGATTTTAGTACTTCTTCATTGTGTCTAATATTTTCAACTGTTTTGTTAAATTTCTTAATCATTTCGATATTAATAGAGTATTGCAATTTTAACTGATTTTGGAAGGATTGTTGATTTTCCTGGACATGCTTCAGTATTTTATTAAATCTTTTACCATCTTCTGCGTCCAAAACTCCAGTAATTTGTTTGAATATACTTCCCAATCCATCAACTAAGCCACGTTTAGATCGCACCTATGAATAGGTTATTATGTGATTTAATTTCTCAGCGATGTTCTTTCGCACGTGCTCCAAGATTTTATCGTTATTTTCAAGGTTAATGTGGAATTTTGTTTTATTGGCAATGTTTAATTTCAATAATTTGTACCGATTGTCTAAACTCTCTAGTTCATTGAAGATTGGATTTAGGTTATAAAAGTGCACAAATGTATGTTGGGATTTTTGCAATTTGGCTGCTCCTAAATTAATCGGCATGATTCCTTGATTTTGAGTTAGATCTATTATTTCGGATCCATAGCAGATCCCGAACAACCTGGAATTGTTTTAAATTTGTAAGATATTTTTCTTGGACTTTTGATATTAGACAAGAGTATATTTTCTACAGTAATACCGTGTCTTGTTTTAATTTTTGCGGTTTTCAAATTAGGGTTAATTGATTTGACCGTTTCGTTTTTGTACTTATTTCTGTTTTTTTTTGTTGTTTTTGCCGGTTTTTAATATAAATCTGTTCAGGGATATGAGGTAGGTCTTCTCGCGAATCGTTCATTTTGCTAATAACTTTGTCTTTTGTTTGTTGTAATTTTTCGTTTAAATTTGGTACAGTAATTTCATTTTGGTTTTGTGATTCGAAATGTAATCGTTTAATATTTGTTTTTCTATATCCAAAGTGAATGGGGAGTCGGTTTCTAAGTGACCGGTAATTATGTCGAATGGTTTTAATTTAGTGGATGTATGAATCGTGTTATTGTATGCCAATAACGCATAATTGACTTTAGATTCGATGGGATCTTTTTTATAATTTTCTTGGTTATTAAACAGTCTTATATGCTCTATTAAGGTTGAATGGAATCTTTCAACGATACCGTTTGATTCCGGATGTTGTGAACTGATGTAATGTAATTTTGTGTAGTTCCAAAAGTTCTTGCACTAAAGAGTTTTTAAATTCTAATCCGTTGTCCGAAATGATAGAATTTGGAATACCGTGGTGTGTAAAGAATTTTATTAGATTGTTAACAATTTCGATACCTTGGGCTGAATTTAACTTATATGCTTGGGCGTATTTAGAGAAGGAGTCTACTATTGTTAAGAATTTTGCGCTTTCTAATGTAATACTGTCCACATGTAAAATTTCGAATGGTTTTGTGGCAGTGGGAGTTATATTAAATTTTAAATTTAAAGGATTTCGGTCGTACTTGGTCATTTGGCAGATTTCACAGCGATTTATAAAGGATTGTACAGATTTTTTCTGATTAGGCCAGTAATACTTTACTTTTATT
The DNA here is from genome assembly GCA_035578165.1 of Stenolophus ochropezus. Taxonomy (NCBI): domain Eukaryota; kingdom Metazoa; phylum Arthropoda; class Insecta; order Coleoptera; family Carabidae; genus Stenolophus; species Stenolophus ochropezus. The sequence continues at coordinate 54,808 of JAQOWZ010000259.1, read as the reverse complement.
CGAGCTAAAGTGTCATCTATTCCACGGTGATTGGTTTTACTCTCGTGGTGGTTAGTAATCAGCTGGATAATTTCGTCTTCATTGACTACGTCGATTAATTTTTTAGTACATTTTATCATATTCATTTTCGAATTTTTGAAGTAATTTTGTAAAACGTTAGTGAGTTATGTGAGTTATGTAGATGTCGTTTTCGAAATATATGTGATATTTTACATTGGGGACGATGAATTCTTTTATGAAGTTTATCATTTCTTTTTCGTAATTGTTTTTTGAAAATTGTATAAAGATTTTTTGCTTTTTATCGTGAATTTTTGTTAGTTTGGGACTAGTAGGACTATGTTCTACTTCTGATATAAATATTTGGTTCTAACCGTAATTAACTGGGTAATCGACGATAGGAATGCCTATGATAGGATTTTCGTGACTAGTGTGTACCGTGACGTCACTTTCGCTGTGATTATTGTTTTCTTTGTCGCCGATTTCTACTATGAGAGATTGGCTATCGATTTCTTTTATACGGTTGTCTAGATCTTTATGGAATTGCTCAATATATTTTGTAAGGGGTTGTTGGTCCTCCATCGGACGCCTCCCCAGGTGGCGGATAGGGGAACGCCTGCTAGATATAGTAGGTACCGAGGAAATTAAATACCCGGGGCGGACCAAAACCAGCAGCAAAACCAGTGGTCAGGCAGTGACCCTAAGTCCCGAAAGACGAACTGCCTAGGAGGAGAAAACTCCAAAATCAAGACACCTGGCCCTCCAGGTTGGGGGTTTGACGTGAGGCTAACAACCTTACTCTGTAAAAATACACTGTTCAGGAAGGTTTGAGGAGCCTCGGACTAGGACGGATACCCAGAAAACGACTACGCAAGAATAAGGATATGAATAAAATGAACATAGCCTCATGGAACGCCAGGACACTATATAGGGCAGGAGCCCTTAAAGAACTTAAAGAAATCTGTATGAACTATAAGTGGGATATAGTAGCTTTACAGGAAGTAAGATGGCCAGGACAAGGTAGCATGGATGGAAGAGACTACGTACTGTTGTACAGCGGAGGAAAAAGTAGACATGAACTAGGAACAGGATTTCTATTAAAAAGCTCAATGAAATCAGCAATAATGGACTTTGAGGCAGTTAACGACCGAATGTGTAAGTTGAGATTAAGAGGAAGATTCTTCAACATTACTCTCATAAACTGCCATAGCCCAACTGAGGATAAAGACGAAGACGATAAAGACATCTTCTATGAAATACTGGAACGAACATACGATGCATGCCCGAGACATGACATCAAAATTGTGCTGGGGGACATGAATGCCCAAGTGGGCCGAGAAATATATTTCAGACCAGCTATAGGCATACATAGCCTTCATGAAGCCTCCAACAATAATGGAGAGAGAATAGCTAATTTTGCGATATCAAAACAAATGGTAGTAGCGAGTACAATATTCCCCCACAAAGATATTCATAAACATACATGGAAATCACCCGACGGACAAACAAATAACTAAATTGATCACGTCCTTATAGATTCAAGACATGTGAAAACCGTGATGGATGTGAGAAGCTACAGAGGTCCAAACCTAGAGTCAGACCATTATCCCAAAGTAGTAAAAATTAAAGAAAGAATCAACACGAAAAGAACAAACAAAAAATCAGACAAGCAGAAGAAGTATAACATCGAGTCTCTACGTAATGAGGAAGTAAAGAGGACGTACCAAGATAGGATACGAGATAGCATGGGTGGGGTAGAAGATAATGAACGAATACATACAGCGATAAAAGATAAATGGGATACCCATAAAACCATACTAATACAGGCAGCGGAAAATGTTTTAGGGAGGATGGAAAAGCAGAGCAGAGAGGAATGGTTTGATAGAACGTGCAAAGAAGCGATAGAAGAGAGAAACCGGAAAAGATTAAGACACATACAAAGACCCACTCGATATAGCGAAAATGAATACAAGAAGGCTAGAAGACAAGCCAAGAGAACAATAAAGGAGAAGAAAGCAGCTATGTTGGAAAAGTATATTAAAGACTTAGAAGAAAAACGAAGTAATAATAATACTAGAAAGTTTTATCAGAAAGTGGGATATATAAAACAAAAAGCACCAAGAACCATACCGCTTCTGCGTAATAAGGCTGGAGATCTATTAGCATCAGAAAACGACATAATAGATAGGTGGAAGGAATACTTTGAAGAGGCACTTAACAGCAACGACAATGAAGAGGAAATACAGGAAGAAGTGAACCTGCATTCTAATGAGGTGGAAATACCAACTCCGTCATTGGAAGAAGTGTCCTTAGTAATAGACAGCCTAAAAAACAATAAAGCGACGGGTGTAGACACAATACCCGCAGAAATGATCAAAAACGGAGGACAACGATCCCTGGAAGAAATCCATAGCATAATCAAAGATATATGGGAAAAAGAAGAAATGCCTGATGAATGGAGGGAGGCAACAATCATACCTATACACAAAAAAGGCGACAAATCTATGTGCAAAAACTACAGAGGTATAAGTCTGCTCTGTGTGCCATACAAAATCCTGTCAACCATATTATATAACAGATTAACACCGTACGCGGAAGAAAAATTGGGTGAATACCAATGTGGATTTAGAGCCAATCGGTCAACTACTGACCAGATCTTCTCAGTACGCCAAATAAATGAGAAAGCTATAGAATTTGACCAAAAAATATGGCACATGTTTGTTGATTTCAAAGCAGCATATGACAGTATAAACAGGGATAGTCTATATAATGTAATGGCAGAAATGCATATCCCAAAAAAACTTATTAACCTGACAAAAATGACAATGAGTGAAACAAAAGCTGTAGTCAAATACAACAACATAACATCTGAGCAATTCAAAATAAAGGGCGGACTACGCCAAGGAGATGCACTTGCCCCATTACTGTTTAATATAGCTCTACAAAAAGCGGTGGCAAAGGCGAACTTAGACCAGCGAACAGGGACGCTCTTCACGAAAGGAATTCAAATTCTGGGATATGCAGATGACTTGGATATAGTTGCGACAAGCAAAGAGAAAGTAGAGGAAGCATTTATAAGGCTTGAAAATGAAGCAAGTAAACTTGGCTTAATAGTAAATGAAACGAAAACCAAATTAATGTGCGTGTCAAGAACCCAAAGCACATACATACAATACCCAGTAGAAGGAAGAAATTTTGAGCAGGTATCGGAATTTACATACTTAGGGTCGTTAATAACATCCTCAAATGATGAATCAGCGGATATAGCCAAGAGGATAGCTGCAGGGACAAAAAGTTACTACGCGATAAGTAACCTTTTTAGAAGTAAGCTGGTATCAAGAACCACCAAAATCAGGATGTACAAAACACTAGTGAGACCAGTGGTATCGTATGCAGGGGAAACCTGGACACTAAGTAAAGATAATAGTGAGAAACTAGACATATTTGAACGCCGAATTCTGAGGAAAATATATGGCCCAACATATGAAAATAATGAATGGCGTATAAAGAGAAATGCCGAACTCTACGAACTATATGATGATGTTCGATTATCATCATTTATAAAACTGCAACGACTTAGGTGGTACGGACACCTAAACCGAATGAGCGAAGAACGCCAGGTAAAAAGGATCTATAAACATAATCCACAAGGAAGGAGACCAAGGGGCAGACCAAGAAACAGATGGAGAGTTAAGGTAGCAGAGGACATGAAGGAGACACAAATAAGATATTCCGGGGACAAGTTAGATTGGAAGAGGCAAATAAACCAGGCCAGGGACTTCTATAGTCTGTAGAGCCAAAAGAAAAAGAAGATTTTGTAAGATCTTCTATTTTGTTTGAGTCGTTTATGTTTAGGTCGAGGGTAGGTGGTTTATTTGCATGTTTAAAAACTGTAATAAGTATATCTGTATCGTTAAAAATGAATTGTAACATATTTTTGACGACTGTCCAGTTTTGTCTGTCTAATCCGCATGCAATTTTTGGTATACTCAAGTCTTTTATGTTATTTTTCAACATAAAATTTTTAAAATTTAGAAGTGTGTAGAATAAGTCCTGTTCTGTGGGAGTGTTAAAGTAACGTTCTTTAGTTATGATGTATATAATATAACGAAATTTATCTTTTAAATAGACTAAAGAGTGAAGCTTGGGATTTTGTTTACGTAAATTCTCGACATGATTAAACTTATTTTTGAATTCTCTTGCAATACCTGCTGACATATGCAAATCTCGACTAACGCAATGTGCTAGGCTGCTTGTGCGCGGTGCGTCGAATAAATCGCCTTCTACTTCAAAAATATTATTATTGTAATTGTTATTTTAGTTATCTTTATTAATTTTAGTGTTCAAATAATTTTGATACAATGCTAAAGGATCTGTGAGGCTTTCTATAATAATTTTGTCATTTTGATTTTGGGGAATGCGGCTTAAGGCGTCGGCATTGGTATTCAATTTGCCCTTTTTGTATATGATTTCATAATCGAATTCTTTAAGCTTCAGTCTCCATCTAATTAACTTTTGGCTGCACTGTTTTAGGGAAAATAGCCATTGCAGGGGTTTATGGTCTGTGTATATTTTAAATTTGCGGCCAAATAAGTAGGGTCGAAAATATTGAGTTGCCCATAATAATGGATAACAACTCGTTTTCTATAGTAGAATAGTTGCATTCCGTGTCATTGAGAGTTCTGCTAGCATAAGCAACGGGCAGGTCGTTGCCTATGCTGCCTTGAGATAGGACAGCACCTATCGCTAGGTCGCTGGCATCACAAGTAAGATTAAATGGTTTAGTAAAGTCCGGGTATTGTAAGAGTGGCTCGTTAGTTAATAAGTTTTTACAGGTCTCAAAGCATTTAATATATTCTGGATCGTTTATGTGAATGGTTTAGTAATTTTGGCAAAGTCCTGAATGAATTTTCTATAGTATCCCAATAGTCCTAAAAATCCTTTTATTTGTTTTGTAGTTTTTGGAATAGGGTAATTTTGAATCGCGGTAATTTTGTCTGGGTTTGGTTTAACACCGTCCGCAGTTACTATATGGCCTAAATAGGATACTTCTTTCCGCAAAAATTCGCATTTATCCAATTGAATTATGAAATTAGATTTTTCTAATCTGTCGAATACTAATTGCAAATTATTAATGTGTTCCTGAAGGCTAGTGCTAAAAATTATTATGTCGTCCAGATATACCAAGCATTTGTCATTGTTTAGTCCTCGTAAAACGTTGTCCATGACGCGTTGAAATGTCGCGGGGGCGTTTTTGAGCCCGAATGGCATACGGGTAAACTCGTAATGTCCGTCCTCGGTATTAAACGCGGTTTTCTGTATGTCGTTTTCGTCCATTTCTATTTGGTGAAAACCGGAAGCCAAATCTAGTGTTGAAAAATAGTGGCAACGTCCGAGTTTGTCAAGTAGGTCACTGATATTTGATAGGGGGTACTTGTCGTCTATAGTTTTGTCATTAAGCTTTCTGTAGTCGATAACTATTCGCCATTTTTTTTGTCCCGGGGCATCAATTTTTTTGGGTACAATCCAAATGGGTGATGACCAAGGCGAGCAAGATGGTCTGATAATACCTTGGTCCAGCATTTTTTGTGTTTGAATGCGAACTTCAGCTTTATGAATCTCCGGATATTTATACGACTTGGTATAAATGGGAACTTCATCTTTTGTTTTTATATCATGTTTGATCTGATTTGTGAAAGTTAGTGGCGTGTTATCTAGATGAAATATTTGTGAATAATTTTGAATTAATTTGGAAATTTCTGTTCTCTCTTCGTCATTCATATGTTCTGTACGTATTTTTGAAATATCGAATTTAATTTTTTCCGAATTAATAAAATTCAAATTTGGACAAGTATTCATTTCGTAGTTTTCGATTTTTTCTACTATAAATAGTTTATTTTGTTTAAAAGTGATTTCTTTATTTGTGACGTTAGTGATAGTACAGAACGCTTGATAGTTTTCTGCTGACGTTACGCAATCTGGAATGATAATTTTATCGGTATGGTGTTCAGGTATCACGATAGTCCCGTGTTTTTGTGAAACTCGTAGTTTAACAATTCTTTCTGATTTTGGTGCAATTATTATCGCGTTATCTGATGAAATATTATTTGCATTAATTTTATTGGCAATATGTTTGTGATACATTTTGATTTTGTATGTCAGAGTTATAATTAAATTTTGATTTAGGTCGATTATTACTTTTAGTATTTTGAGATTGTCTAGGCCGAGCAACAAGTCGAATTCTTTATGGAAATTAAAAATGTGATATTTTAAACTAACATTTTTAGGAACATTAAATAATTTTGAAATTGGCACAAATGTGCTGTGTTTTTCGATAGATGTACCATGTGCGGTGGATATTTTGAATGGGTCTGTGATAATCGAGTTTTTATAATATTTGTGTGCAATGTTGGGGTTAATAAAGGATCTTGTACTCCCGATATCTATTAATACTTTAAGGTTGTGTTCGGGTAGTACAATATATGGCAGTTTACTTTGGTTTGTTAAATTCATTAGCTCGAGATTTCGTAAATATCTTGTTCCGTCTCCGAGGCTCTTTCTTCTAAAAAATTATTTTCAAAATTTTGTTTAGGGGCTTCTTCCGAGTGATCATAATTTTGTTCGTTAGGTTCTTGATAGATTTCGGGTTCGTTCTCGTCGATATTAAATAATTCGTTTCTTGCGGTGGTTTTAGAAAAATTATGAGACGGCCCTGGTCGAAACTGGCTTGAGTTCCTGGTACTTATACTCATAGGCGTCGGTTCGTATCTTTGATTATTTACGGGTTTATTTTGCGAATATGTGGGTCTGTTATGTGACTGATTAAAATTTGGTTGCAGTCGTGATTGATAGGTTATTTTAGGGAATAAATTAGGTGTTAAGTTTCTTTGATAATTATTAGTATTGTGGTGAGGTTGTTGTTTTTGTGTAAAATTTTGAATATTATTATTTGGTTTAGTCACTATCTGTGTTTTGGGCGAAAAAATTGGTTTCTCATGTTGGAAATCGTTGGTGAGCATATTCAAAGCCATATTTAGATCTTTAGGATCTTTTGTACGCATTAACTGGCCTATGGGTTCTCGTAAACCTCTTAATAAAATCCTGAGAGCATAGTCTTTAAAATATTTTGTTAATGCTGCCTGTTCGGCTTCGGGTGTTTGAGTAACAATATAGGAATTAATGTGATTTAGTAGGTGTAACACTCTATTATGATAATCAAAAACTGATTCGTTTTGTCTCTGTTTGGTCTCGGTGAGTTCTATATTTAGAGTACAAAGATCGCGCTTATCTGCGTATGTATTGATGAGCGCATTTTTTAAGTCACTCCAAGTTCTTATTGAACATGCAGCAACGTTAATGGCAGCTTCGCCTTTTATTTTTGAATAGATACTAAGCATCAGATATTCATTCTGAAAATCATTTGGATTTTGTTGATTAAAAAATTTAGTAACTCATTTTTCTGCTATTTCAATAAATCGTGGTACGAGTTCACGTTGACCGTGAAACTCTGGTACCATGTCTAAATATTCTTTACGTAGTTCGGCCATTTTTGGTCTTTGTGGGTTTAAGACTGGTTGTCTTAAAATATTTTGTGTTGGGGTAAATTTTGGAATACGACCTTCAATTTCAAGATCGAAGTCGGAATCACTTGAATTGTCAGAACTTTCGTTACTAGAATAGATAAAAGTGGCTCTCAGCGACATGTACTTACAGTAGAATCTAGTACATTGGTCCTCTGTAGTAGGTTGGAGTCGTGAGGATCGCTCTGCCCTCTCGTCTGGTCCTGGTGCTGCTGATGTCCGTTCAGCGGCTGGAATGACTGCTGATGTCCTCTCAGCTGGGCTCGGGCTGGCACAATTGTTCAACGACGAAAATGATGATTTTGCCGAATAAATCACGAAGTGAACCGATATTATATTCGCTAATATCGTAACGGCAATCCTACCGACTGCGCAACTTATAATTTCAAAGATTGCCGTTGAGTTTTTTAAAAAATTATTTATTACAAATGCATCTGTTAGATGCTACAATTCTAAGTGAATACAACAAGACTGACTAAAACTAAGTTTAACATGCTTATATAACATTTGTATAAAGTAGTGTAGGGTTGCGGCGTGAGATCTGCAACCTATGCAGGATTCGGCTTTGGATGGTGATGTAACTTATATATATAATTTTTTACAAAAATAAAGTCAGATTTTACCTATTCTTGAAATGGATATTTTTGTTAAAACATTCATATTCATGCTTTTGGATCTATACTATGGATAATATTAGCTTTGCACATGCAAAAGTGGTACCAATCGGATAATAAACATTTAATTTAAGGGTGTCATTTTAATGAATACGTTGCATATTGTAAGCTACATGGGTTGGATTCTAGAATACCTACCACACTTGAAATGGCAATTTTCTTGTTGCAATGTTTTCTTTTAGCTGAAATATGATAAAGAATTATAAAATTCGGGCGAGAAGCAAATATTTATATGATTTTTTACAAGAATAAAGTCATATTTTACCTATTTTTGATGTATACGTTGTATATTGTAAGCTACATGAAGTGGATTCTAGAATAGGTACCACACTTGAAATAGCAATTTTCTTGTTGCAATGTTTCCTTTAGGCTAATATATGATGAAGAATTATTAACTTCGGGCGCGGAAGCAAATATTTATATGATTTTTTACAAAAATAATGTCAGATTTTACCTATTCTTGAAATGGATATTTTTGTTAAAACATTCATATTCATGCTTTAGGATCTATACTATGGATGGTTTTAAGCATTGGACATGTAAAAGTGACCAAAACGTGATACCAATCAGATATAAAACATTCAATTTTTGGGTGTTATTTTAATAAATACGTTGAATATTGTAAGCTACATGGGCTGGATTTTAAAATACCTACCACATTTGAAATACCAATTTTCTTGTTGCAATGTTTTCTTTTAGATAAAATATGATGAAAAATTATAAAATTGGGGAGCGGAAGCAAATATTTATATGATTTTTTTCAAAAATAAAGCCAGATTTTACCTATTCTTGATGAATACTTTGTATATTGTAAGCTACATGGGCTGGATTCTAGAATAACTACCACACTTGAAATAGCAATTTTCTTGTTGCAATGTTTTCTTTTAGCGAAAATATAATGAAAAATTATAAAATTCAGGCGCGGAAGCAAATATTTATATAATTTTTTACAAAAAAATGTCAGAGTTTACCTATTCTTGATAAATACGTTGTATATTGTAAACTACATGGGCTGGATTCTAGAATACCCACAACACTTGAAACAGCAATTTTCTTGTCTTAATGTTTTCTTTTAGCTAAAATATGATGAAGAATTATAAAATTCGGGCGCGGAAGCAAATATTTATATGATTTTTTACAAAAATTAAATCAGATTTTAATTGATCTTAAAATGGATATTTTTGTTAAAACATTCATATTCATGCTTTAGGATCTATACTATGGATAATTTTATGCATTGCACATGCAAAAGTGACCATAACGTAGTACTAATCGGATAATATACATTCAATTTTCGGGTGTCATTTTAATGAATACGTTGTATAGTGTAAGCTACATGGTCTGGATTTTAGAATACCTACCACACTTGAAATAGCAATTTTTTTGTTGCAATGTTTTCTTTTAGCTAAAATATGATAAAGAATTATAAAATTCGGGCGCGGATGCAGATATTTATATGAATTTTTACAAAAATAAAGTCAGGTTTTACCTATTCTTGATGAATACGTTGTATAGTGTAAGCAACATGGGCTGGATTCTAGAATACCTACCACACTTGAAATAGCAATTTTCTTGTTGCAATGTTTTCTTTTTGCTGGAAATTGATGAAGAATTATAAAATTCGGGCGCGGAAGCAAATATTTACATGATTTTTTACAAAAATTAAGTCGGATTTTACCTATTCTTGATGAATACATTGTATAATGTAAGCTACATGGGCTAGATTCTAGTATACCTACCACACTTGAAATAGCAATTTTCTTGTTGCAATGTATTCTTTGAGCTAAAATATAATAAAGAATTATAAAATTCGGGAGCGGAAGCAAATATTTATATTTAATTTTTTACAAAAAATAAATTCAGATTTTACTCATTCTTGAAATGGATATTTTTGTTAAAACAATCATATCTTTGCTTTAGGATCTATACTATAGAATGTTTTGAGCATTGGACATACAAAAGTGACCAAAACGTGGTACCAATCAGACAATAAACATTCAATTTTCGGGTCTCATTTTAATGAATACTTTGTATGTTGTAAGCTACATGGGCTGGATTGTAGTATACCTACCACACTTAAAATAGCAATTTTCTTGTTGCAATGTTTTCTTTTAGGTAAAATGTAATGAAGAATTATAAAATTCGGGCGCGGAAGCAAATATATATATATATATAAAATTTTTATACAAAAATAAAGTCAGATTTTATATATTCTTGAAACGGATATTTTTGTTAAAACATTCATATTCATGCTTTAGGATCTATACTATGGATAATTTTAGCATTGGACATGCAAAAGTGACCAAAAAGTGGTACCAATCAGATAATAAACATTCAATTTTCGGGTGTCATTTTAATGAATACTTTGTATGTTGTAAGCTACATGGGCTGGATTCTAGAATACCTACCACACTTGAAATAGCAATTTTCTTGTTGCAATGTTTTCTTTTAGCTAAAATATGATGAAAAATTATAAAATTCGGGCGCGGAAGCAAATATTGTATGTGTTTTTACAAAAATAAAGTCAGATTTTACCTATTCTTGATGAATACGTTGTATATTGTAAGCTACATGTTCTGGATTCTAGAATACCTACCACACTTGAAAAAGCAATTTTCTTGTTGCAATGTTTTCTTTTAGCTAAAATATTATGAAGACTTATAAATTTCGGGCCCGGAAGCAAATACTTATATAATTTTTTACAAAAATAAAGCCAGATTGTACCTATTCTTGATAAATACTTTGTATATTGTAAGCTACATGGGCTGGATTCTAGAATAACTACCACACTTGAAATAGCAATTTTCTTGTCGTAATGTTTTCTTTTAGCTAAAATATGATGAAGAATTATAAAATTCGGGCGCGGAAGCATATATTTATATGATTTTTTACAAAAATTAAATCAGGTTTTAAATGATCTTAAAATAGGTATTTTTGTAAAACATTCATTTTCATGCTTTAGGATCTATACTTTGGATAATTTTAGCATTGCACATGCAAAAGTGACCAAAACGTAGTACCAATCAGATAATAAACATTCGATTTTCGGGTGTCATTTTAATAAATACGTTGTGTATTGTAAGCTACATGGGCTGGATTCTAGAATACCTACAACACTTGAAATAGCAATTTTCTTGTTGCAATGTTTTCTTTTAGCTAAAATATTATAAAGAATTATAAAATTTGGGCGCCGAGGCAAATATTTATATGATTTTTTACAAAAATAAAGTCAGATTTTACCTATTCTTGATGAATACTTTGTATATTGTAAGCTAAATGTGCTGGATTCTAGAATACCTACCACATTTGAAATAGCAATTTTCTTATTGCACTGTTTTCTTTTATCTAAAATATGATAAAAAATTATAAATTTCGGGCGCGGAAGCAAATTTTTTTTTGATTTTTTACAAAAATAAAGTCAGATTTTACCTATTCTTAAAATGGATATTTTTGTAAAACATTCATATTCATGCTTTAGGATCTATACTATGGATAATTTTAGCATTGGACATGCAAAAGTGACCAAAACGTGGTACCAATCAGATAATAAACATTCTATTTTCGGGTGTCATTTTAATGAATACGTTGTATATTGTAAGCTACATGGGCTGGATTCTAGAATACCTACCACACTTGAAATAGCAATTTTCTTGTTGCAATGTTTTCTTTTTGCTAAAATATGATGAAGAATTATAAAATTCGGGCGCGGAAGCAAATATTTATATGATTTTTTACAAAAATAAAGTCAGATTTTACCTATTCTTGAAATAGATATTTTTGTAAAACAATTAACAACAATAAAAATATTTATCCATATTTCTTCATCTTTATGTATTATCTTCTTTACTTCTCTCTCTCTGCGTGCGCAACTGTAAATTCACTTGTTTTGCCACTAATGCGTGTTATTCAGAGTTTCTTTTGTTGCCATGATGTTAACATCATGTACTCTCTCTTTCAACGACAATGATACAATTATTATTGAAATTTGGGAAAGAATTGTTTTCCACAAATTAATTATATATCACTGTAACACATGAAACATTTTGTAACACATTAATATCAATTTGTTGAGTTTTAAAATAATTTATAATCAAATCATGTAAAAATTTTATAATATTTGTAGCTTATGATGGGCGAATTTAGCCTGAAACGTCCAAATTTTAAATAATTAAACAAGACACATGCCTAATAAACATCAGGAACCTAAAGGCCTATTCATTTACCCAGTTTTCGAGTTCCCAAAATTTCATCGATCCACATTAGAAGGGCAGCAGGCGAAACTCTTCCTTATTCTTGCAACTCTCCAGAATAAAACAAATCCTTCAAGAAATTTAACCACCATGTGCTACTCCGACAGGCATCACCCGGAATCTCCCGAGACAAGATACACCGGTTTTTTTAAGATTATACAAGACAGCTTCGGCTGGAAAACAATGCAGAAAATAAAAAGGTACTACACACTAAATATTAAAATAGCTACAACTGAAAATAGAATTTTCTTCTTACACACATGTAAAGATAATAATTTAATCCTAAATTTTATTAATATTTGTACCACTTTCAATAACAACTTGGCAAACAAAGATAATCGCAAAAAATATTTTCATGCCACCCAAACTTATAAATACAAAATTTTAAATATAGAAATAGAAGAGGCCCATTCTCACTTAAATTATTTAAAGAAACAGAAAACCAAATCTATCCGTTACTCCATGGACATTTTACCCATTGATGTTTTCAACTATGTGGTTCATAAATCAAACATTTTTTATATTAACACAAAAACTTCTAATAAACATACAATTGAAATTAAAATAAATAAATTAAAATCAATAGCATTAAAAAGTAATATTTGCTCCTGTCTTCTGAAGAATTATAAAAATTGGATAACAAACCTTAGCAACATAGAAATTGATTAAGAAGTCTTAGAAATACTTGCTCTTGGACCAAAATTCAGTTACAAAAATATAAATTCTAAACATAATCAACAACTTATTATACATTGTTTCGTAAACTTATCAATTGCAGTTGATAGAAGTGATATAACAGATAAAGATCAAATAAAAAAGAAAATTTCTACTATACTCCATCACAGATATAACAAATTAAAAAATTACAAACTAGATTACCAAGAGCAAGAATTGCTACGATGGATTCAGAAAACCAAACAATTTGCAAAATTAAACTCTGATAAATTAATCATTACAAAAGCCGATAAAGGTTCTAAAACAGTAATTATGAATAAAACCGACTACGATAATAAAGTAATAGACATTCTATCAGATCAATCAACATATCATAATTAAATAAAAATCCCATCAACAAATCAGATAATAAATGCAAAAAATATTTAGTCAGAATCACACATCCCCACCTCATAGTACAGCAGTAGGTATAATCGGCGGTTTCTGGCCCTCTTCCGCTTCCGGTCTTGGTATTAAGCTAGTGTTCGCACGCCTAGATTGTATGCAACACACATGCGTGTGTTACGCTGTGTGCTGCTGTTGTTCTGTTGAATTTTTTTTTATCTATGCAACCCACATGCGTTGTGTGTGTGTGTATTGTTCAGATAAATAATATAGATCTTACTCCTGCAACCCTCTCCCTCCGACCCTGCCGCCCTCTCCCTCCGCTCCTGCCGCCATCATCCTCTGCCCCTGCCACTCTCTCTATCTCTCTATCTTTTATATTTATTTATGTGGGACAACAACAATTAGAATGATTTATATCTGTACACAATTCAAAATTACAATTGTTTATATACATTTTTATTTTATTTATTATATTTTTTAAAACAGAGTACGCTTTATCACAGTAAAATCTGCTGAGATACATGGTAAAAGTATACATGCCACCCTTTCTATCTCTCTATCTTTTATATTTATTTATATGGGACAACAACAATTAGAATGATTTATATGTGTACACAATTCAAAATTACAATTGTTTATATAAATTTTTATTTTATTTATTATTTTTTTTAAAACAGAGTACGCTTTATCACATTAAAATCTGCTGAGATACATGTTAAAAGTATACAATGTCCTAATGCGACTATCCCTCTGCCTGATGTCTCGGACTTGGTGAATTTTATAAGAACGCTAAGTGTGTGTGTTTGTGAGGTGTAAATAAATCAGTAAAAAAGTAAAAATTTAAATAATACAATATTTTTTTTTTATAAATAGTACATACCTTTTCTCTCTTGTTCATTATTATTGTCTGGCACATTCTTGTTTATTGCATGATGTATATAATTCCCATTCGCAATTATGACTTGTGGTATAGTTTCTAATTCATGTAAATTTATATTATTACATTCTTTTTTATAAAAATATACAAATCTGAGCTCAGTAACCCAAGTTATATCTATAGAATTTTCTCGAAAACAATACATAATTTTAAAGGTCCCACGTCCATAATTCGTTCATCTCCTAGCCAAGCATGGTTTAAACAATAAAATACGATTTCATAGCATTACCGGGCGTCATCGTTTGAATCTTGTGGTGTTCCACATATTGGATATAAATTATTTGTACTTGATACTTCATTGTTTTGTAGACTCATGATTGTGACTACCAAAGAAAAAAGAAAAATATATTTATTTATACTCACATGCTATGAAATTGTTTGGGAATATTAGGAGTGATAACAAAAAGAACACACAATTATGAAATAACAAAATTTATTTTTTCACTTCTGTAACAAAAGAAAAATAATTAATTTAAAATATTTTGTTAAATAATATTAATTTACAATATTTTTTTAAAAAAATTGATAATACATACATTTATATACATAACGTACACATTGCGGCCACTCCTTCAAATTTGGAGTGGCCACTCAATGCCGTCCACTATTCCGCTGTACATACAAGTTGCCTCTGGGGGAGGCAACTTGTTTAATTCGATTATTTCTACATCGATCATCTGAAATATATATGATAAATAAAGTCAAATTATGAATGTTATATTTAAAATACTTAAATAATTTTATAACTTACATTTAATTTTTCGATTAAATATCTGTGGACAGACATACTAATCTTGAAAAATTTCATTTCTTTCTGTGAATAATGCATAAGACAGCAGCTGCTTTTATAGAATATGATAATATTTTATCAAGTTGCGGTCCTCTGATTAAAATTTTTCAATTTTTATATATAGAACAACGTATAAGAAAATTTGCTTTTATTTTTTATAAATTTGTGGTATTGGTTAAACACATAAAAGAAAATACAATATTTTACATATAAAAGGTAGTATAAAAATAATATATAAGATTTAGTAATATAAAAAAAGGTACATAGTAAATATTAAAAAAATTATAAACAGTAACATAAGAAAAATTATATACATTTTTTAAATGAAAATAATGGTTACAAAGAAATGATGATACTAAATAACCTAATAACTTTTGTTTATAGGACATATCGTGAACAATTAAAGTTCCAATTTGGGATGAATTTAAACACATTTCCACATCCAGTGTAATAAATGCAGGAAGTTTTGTAGCATGAAATCTTCACCGGAAATTCACAGGTTGGAGGTGTGAAAACCCGTGTTGTTTTTCCCTTACACCCCGGACACTTGTTTGGAAGTCCCACACATTGGGGTTTTCGACAGTATTTGCATTTTGGAGGATCCATACTTATACAGAAATGAGATTAGCAGGATAACGGTTTGGGAATATTATAAGTAATAACAAAGAAAAGAACACACAATACAGGTAATACATATATATTTAAAACACATTTAAAAATAAGAAAAAAATATATAATAAAATAATAAGAGTTACAAGCTAGTTTCCATAGCTTTTAATTCAATACAGGGACAAGTAACAGAGGAATTTCATTGAAACAATTGTGTATTACATTCATAACAATAATTATTTTCAAAATCTTTTAAAAATTGTAACATTTCACAATTTTTTAATATTAAATGATCTTCAAAAAGTGGTTTAAAATACCAAATACCACTAATTTTTCCTTGCATTTGTAGAAAACTTTGTTCCTTACATATTTTTACAAATGGTTTTTGCATCCAATAACTTCCACATACACGACAATAATGCCGACACATCCAAGAAAAATTACCATTTCATAAAAAGAACGTATAATATTTTATATTTATATGATTATTATCATTAAAGCAATATGGTATAATATTTTCTGAAGTTCCATATTTCCATATTTTATAATGATCTAAATTAAAATAATCTAAACATGTTTTCTCTTTTTTCTCTTTCCTCTTCTTCTATTAACTGTTTAAAGAAAATTTCATCATCGCTTGGAACGAAAAAATATATAATTTCAGACATTTTTTTAACAATATGTTTACTTGTTATACTGCAAATCTCAAACTAAAATAACATAATTTTTATTTATATTTTTTCTTATTTTTTTTTCCTTTAAAATATTTCTAGAATTATTTAATTGAAAATTTCTTAGTAAAATTTTATTTCAGCATAATTGTCCTAAAATCTGATTTTATTGTTGTGAAAAATCATATATTTTATAATTCTTCATCATTTTTTAGCTAAAAGAAAACATTGCAACAAGAAAATTGCTTTTTCAAGTGTGGTAGGTATTCTAGAATCCAGCCCATGTAGCTTACAATATACAACGAATTCATCAAGAATAGGTAAAATCTGACTTTATTTCTGTTAAAAATCATATAAATATTTGCTTCCGCGCCCGAATTTTATAATTCTTCATCATATTTTAGCTAAAATAAAATATTGCAACAAGAAAATTGCTATTTCAAGTTTGGTAGGTATTCTAGAATCCAGCCCATGAAGCTTACAATATACAAGGTATTCATCAAGAATAGGTAAAATCTGACTTTATTTTTGTAAAAAATCATATAAATATTTGCTTCTGCGCCCGAATTTTATAATTCTTCATTATATTTTAGCTAAAAGAAAACACTGCAACAAGAAAATTGCTATTTCAAGTGTGGTAGATATTCTAGAATCCAGGACATGTAGCTTACAATATACAACGTATTCATCAAGAATAGGTAAAATCTGACTTTATTTATGTAAAAAATCATATAAACATCTGCTTCCGCGCCCGAATTTTATAATTCTTTATCATATTTTAGCTAAAAGAAAACATTACAACAAGAAAATTGCTATTTCATGTGTGGTAGGTATTCTAGAATCCAGCCCATGTAACTTACAATATACAACGTATTCATCAAAAATAGGTAAAATCTGACTTTATTCATTAAAATGACACCCGAAAATTGAATGTATATTATCCGATTTGTACCACGTTATGGTCACTTTTGCATGTGCAATGCTAAAATTATCCATAGTATAGATCCTAAAACATGAATATGAATGTTTTAACAAAAATATCCATTTTAAGAACAAGTAAAATCTGACTTTATTTTTGTAAAAAATCATGTAAATATTTGCTTTTGCGCCCGAATTTTATAATTTTGCATCATAAATTAGCTAAAAGAAAACATTGCAACAAGAAAATTGATATTTGATGTGTAGTAGGTAACCTAGAATCCAGCATATATAGCTTACAATATACAACGTATTCATTAAAATAACACCCGAAAATTTAATGTTTATTATCCGATTGGTACCACGTTATGGTCACTTTTGCATGTGCAATGCTAAAATTGTCCATAGTATAGATCCTAAAGCATGAATATGAATGTTTAAACAAAAATATCCATTTTAAGAACAAGTAAAATCTGACTTAATTTTTGTAAAAAATCTTATAAATATTTGCTTCCGCGCCCAAATTTTATAATTCTTTATCATATTTTAGCTAAAAGAAAACATTGCAACAAAAAAATTGCTATTTCATGTGTGTTAGGTATTCTAGAATCCAGCCCATGTAGCTTACAATATACAACGTATTCATCAAGAAAAGGTAAAATCTGACTTAATTATTTTAACAAATCATATAAACATTTGCTTCCGTGCACGAATTTTATAATTCTTCATCATATTTTAGCTAAAAGAAAACATTGCGACAAGAAAATTACTATTTCAAATGTGGTAGGTATTCTAGAATCCAGCCCATGTAGTTTACAATATACAACGTATTTATCAAGAATAGGTAAACTCTGACCGTATTTTTGTAAAAAATCATATAAATATTTGCTTCCGCGCCCGAATTTTATAATTTTTCATCATATTTTCGCTAAAAGAAAACATTGCAACAAGAAAATTGCTATTTTAAGTGTGGTAGGTATTCTAGAATCCAGCCCATGTAGCTTACAATATACAACGTATTTATCAAGAATAGGTATAATCTGACTGTATTTTTGTAAAAAATCATATAAATATTTGCTTCCGCGCCCGAATTTAATAATTCTTCATCATATTTTAGGTAAAAGAAAACATTGCAACAAGAAAAATGCTATTTCAAGTGTGGTAGGTATTCTAGAATTCAGCCCATGTAGCTTACAATATACAAAGTATTCATCAAGAATAGGTAAAATCTGACTTTATTTTTGTAAAAAATCATATAATTATTTGCTTCCGCGACCGAATTTTATAATATTTCATCATATTTTATCCATAGTATAGGTCCAAAAGGATGTTTATGAATGTTTTAACAAAAAGTAAAATCTGACTTTATTTTTGTAAAAAATCATTTAAATATTTGCTTCCGCGCCTGAATTTTATGATTTATAGTCATAATTTAGGTAAAAGAAAACTTTGCAACAAGAAAATTGCTATTTCAAGTGTGGTAGGTATTCTAGAATCCAGCCAATGAAGCTTACAATATACAACGTATTCATCAGAAATAGGTAAAATCTGACTTAATTTTTCTAAATAATTATATAAATATTTGCTTCTGCGCCCGAATTTTATAATTATTCATTTTATTTTATCCATAGTATAGATCCAAAAGCATGTTTATGAAAGTTTTAACAAAAATATCCATTTGAAAAATAGGTAAAATCTGACTTTATATTTGTAAAAAATCATATAAATATTTGCTTCCGCCCAGAATTTTATAATTTTTTATCATATTTTAGCTAAAAGAAAACATTGCAACCCGAAACTTGCTATTTCAAGTGTGGTGGTATTCTAGAATCCAGCCAATGAAGCTTAAAGTATGCAACGTATTCATTAAAAATAGGTAAATCTGACTTTATTTTTGTAAAAAATCATATAAATATTTTCTTCCGCGACCGAATTTTATAATTTTCATCATATTTTATCCATAGTATAGGTCCAAAAGCATGTTTATGAATGTTTTAACAAAAATATCCATTTCAAGAATAGGTAAAATCTGACTTAATTTTTGTAAAATTTTATATAAATATCTGCTTCCGCGCTCGAATTTTATGATTTTTAATCACAATTTAGGTAAAAGAAAACATTGCAACAAGAAAATTGCTATTTCAAGTGTGGTAGGTATTCTAAAATCCAGCCCATGTAGCTTACAATATACAACGTATTCATTAAAAATAAGTAAAATCTGACATAATTTTTGTAAAAAATTATATAAATATTTGCTTCCGCGCCCGAATTTTATAATTTTTCATCATATTTTATCCATAGTATAGGTCCAAAAGCATGTTTATTAATGTTTTAACAAAAATATCCATTTCAAAAATAGGTAAAATCTGACTTTATTTTTGTAAAAAATCATATAAATATTTGCTTCCGCGCCTTAATTTTATAATTTTTCATCATATTTTAGCTAAAAGAAAACATTGCAACAAGAAAATTGCTATTTCAAGTGTGGTGGTATTCTAGAATCCAGCCAAAGAAGCTTACAATATGCAAGGTATTCATCTAAAATAGGTAAAATCTGACTTTATTTTTGTAAAAAATCATATAAATATTGGCTTCCGCGACCGAATTTTATAATTTTTCATCATATTTTAGCTAAAAGATAACATTGCAACAAGAAAATTGCTATTTCCAGTGTGGTAGGTATTCTACAATCCAGCCCATGTAGCTTACAATATACAACGTATTCATTAAAAATAGGTAAAATCTGACTTAATTTTTGTAAAACATTATATAAATATTTGCTTCTGCGCCCGAATTTTATAAATTTTCATCATAGTTTATCCATAGTATATGTCCAAAAGCATGTTTATTAATGTTTTAACAAAAATATCCATTTCAAAAATAGGTAAAATCAGACTTTATTTTTGTAAAAAATCATATAAATATTTCCTTCCGCGCCCGAATTTTATGATTTTTCATCATATTTTGGCTAAAAGATAACATTGCAATAAGAAAATTGCAATTTCAAGTGTGGTAGGTATTCTAGAATCCAGCCCATGTAGTTTACAATATACAACGTATTCATCAAAAATAGGTAAAATCTGACTTTATTTTTGTAAAAAATCATATAAATATTTGCTTTCACGCCCGAATTTTATAATTTTTCATCATATTTTATCTATAGTATAGGTCCAAAAGCATGTTTATAAATGTTTAACAAAAATATCCATTTCAAGAATAGGTAAATCTGACTTTAGTTTGGAAAAAATCATATTAATATTTGCTTCCGCGCCCGAATTTTATGATTTTTCATCATAATTTAGGTAAAAGAAAATATTGCAACAAGAAAATTGCTATTTGAAGTGTGGTAGGTATTCTAGAATCCAGCCAATGAAGCATACAATATGCAACGTATTCATCAAAAAAAGGGAAAATCAGACTTTATTTTTGTAAAAAATCAAATAAATATTTGCTTCCGCGACCGAATTTTATAATTTTTCATCATATTTTAGCTAAAAGATAACATTGCAACAAGAAAATTGCTATTTCAAGTGTGGTAGGTATTCTAAAATCCTGCCCATGTAGCTTACAATATACAACGTATTCATTAAAAATAGGTAAAAGCTGACATAATTTTTGTAAAAAATTATATAAATATTTTCTTCCGCGCCCGAATTTTATAATTTTTCATTATATTTTATCCATAGTATGATCCAAAAGCATGTTTATGAATGTTTTAACAAAAATATCCATTTCAAAAATAGGTAAAATCTGACTTTATTTTTGTAAAAAATCATATAACTATTTGCTTCCGCGCCCGAATTTTATAAATTTTCATCATTTTTTTTCCATAGTATAGGTCCAAAAGCATGTTTATGAATGTTTTAACAAAAATATCCATTTCAAAAATAGGTCAAATCTGACTTTATTTTTGTAAAAAATCATATAAATATTTGCTTCCGCGTCCGAATTTTATGATTTTTTATCATATCTTAGCTAAAAGAAAACATTGCTACAAGAAAATTGCTATTTCAATTGTGGTAGATTTTCTAGAATCCAGCCCATGTAGCTTACAATATACAACGTATTCATCAAAAATAGGTAAAATCCGACTTTATTTTTGTAAAAAATCATATAACTATTTGCTTCCGCGCCCGAATTTTATAATTTTTCATCATATTTTATCCATAGTATAGGTCGAAAAGCATGTTTATGAATGTTTTAACAAAAATATCCATTTCAAGAATAGGTAAATCTGACTTTAGTTTGGAAAAAATCATATAAATATTTGCTTCCGTGCCCGAATTTTATGATTTTTCATCATAATTTAGGTAAAAGAAAACATTGCAACAAGAAAATTGCTATTTCAAGTGTGGTAGGTATTCTAGAATCCAGCTCATGTAGCTTACAATATACAACGTATTCATTAAAAATAGGTAAAATCTGACTTAATTTTTGTAAAAATTATATAAATATTTGCTTCCGCGCCCGATTTTTATGATTTTTCATCATATTTTAGCTAAAAGAAAACATTGCTACAAGAAAATTGCTATTTCAATTGTGGTAAGTTTTTTAGAAATCAGCCCATGTAGCTTACAATATACAACGTATTCATCAAAAATAGGTAATATCTGACTTTATTTTTGTAAAAAATCATAAATATTTGCTTCCGCGCCCGAAGTTTATAATTTTTCATTATATTTTATCCATAGTATAGGTCCAAAAGCATGTTTATGAATGTTTTAACTAAAATATCCATTTCAAAAATAGGTAAAATCTGACTTTATTTTTGTAAAAAATTATATAAATATTTGCTTCCGCCCCGAATTTTATAATTTTTTATCATATTTTAGCTAAAAGAAAACATTGCAACACGAAAATTGCTATTTTAAGTATGGTAGTATTCTAGAATCCAGTTAATGAAGCTTACAATATGCAACGTATTCATCAAAAATAGGTAAAATCTGACCTTATTTTTCTAAAAAATTATATAAATATTTGCTTCCGCGACCGAATTTTATAATTTTTCATCATATTTTAGCTAAAAGAAAACATTGGAACAAGAAAATTGCTATTTCAAGTGTGGTGGTATTATAGAATCCAGCCAATGAAGCTTACAATATGCAAGGTATTCATCTAAAATAGGTAAAATCTGACTTTATTTTTATAAAAAATCATATAAATATTTGCTTCCGCGACCGAATTTTATAATTTTTCATCATATTTTAGCTAAAAGATAACATTGCAACAAGAAAATTGCTATTTCAAGTGTGGTAGGTATTCTAGTATCCAGCTCATGTAGCTTACAAAATACAACGTATTCATTAAAAATAGGTAAAATCTGACTTAATTTTTGTAAAAAATTATATAAATTGTGACGATCACTTGGGCCGCTGCGACTTTGGCGGTCTGTGAAGTCGTGGTTCTTCCCCAGGAAGTCGGGTTTTCTCGGGCGCCAATCAGCGGAACCTAGGGAGAGAACAAAATGCCACGGGAACTCTAGGTCGGTTAGGCCAGGGTGGTAACTAAAATCCAGAATTACTAAGAAAAACCAGTATTTATTGCAGATTCCTTTGGTTCCATACGTCGTTAACGCTGGGAAGTCACAGTCGTAGTCGCGGTCTGAATTTATCGCGGTCTGAAAGGAAGTACAGCCAAACCAGATACCAGCTTGAGACTGTACGGTAGGGATGGGTCGTTGTCGAGTCAAGGAGAGGAATAAAACCAAACTGGATGCCAGCTTCAGGAATCAGGACGACGAGTATCACCAAACTGAAGCCAGCTTAAAGTTCTACTCGTCGGGGTTAGCGGTCAGGACGGTAATGCGGTCTTACCTACAAAAAGTCGGTCTGTAGATCTGTGGATCTCGGAATAAATCGCAGTTTGTCGCAAGTAAACTCAGTTTATGTCGCTATCGGAAGCTAGTAAACAAGTGATCAGACTCAGCCTCGGAGGCCGTATTTATACCCCGATTACTAATTAAACTTGTTTAAACAAATTGTACGACAAAGATAGAGAGTTTTAAAATATCGTTATTTTTGTTTAATAAAATTTAATTTTATTCTAGACGTCGTTCTTTGACTTCCCTGCGTTTTACAAAGTGTTATATTACATTTTATGATATTTTAGAATATTTCACAATTTATTTTGGGACATTTGAATTTCGGCTTCGGTCGGAAGTACGGATGTTTGCCGCATCTGCCCAGTGGCGTCTTGGTGGTGGTTTTTGACAGCTTTCTGTAGAGTGAAATATCTGTGAAAATAAACATTTTACGCAGGGATGTTTAATGTGAGTATGGTTATCAGTAACAGGGTGATGTTTTATGCACGGGATTTTGTAGGTGGTTCAGGAACTGTCACTTGGCCGAGCACGTGGTTTCGAAGTTGGGTTAGGCCGTGCGCTTGGTGAAAAACGATATGAACGGCTTCCCTGTGGTCTGGAAGGCTTGTGATGATGATGATCGGATGACGGAACAGTGTTGTGTGAGTAACGGGGAGTATCCGTGATTGCGGACAGGAAGTCAGGTTAGTGACGCTTCGTCACACCCTCCCCTTACTCCGGGAGTGAAATGAAAAGACACGTAAGTTTCTTTTTCCGGTTGTTTTTATTATTTTAAGCTGTTTGCCTTGCCCTCTTCTTCTTTTTGTTTTTCTGACGCCGTTTGGGAGCGTTCGTAGAGTACTCCGTTACCCACATCACTCCACCTCCGGGACGAGGTGCCAGTACCCTACACCGGCGGAACGAGAGCGCAGGCGTGGCCGTGGTGAACTCGGTTGGCAGCTGCGGCGGTGTAGTCCCTCCAGGGGTGTCCCGTGCTGCACCCGCGGTACGGAACGGCGGTGAAGACGGCGGTCGAGCCAGCACCGGCGACACATAGTCTGGGGGCGACCATTTCGGCGGACGGACGACCGGCCGGTGTTCCACGACCTGTGCGCTGGGCGTCTCTGGGCGTTCCGGTGTTATCTGGATGGGTGAGGCGTCCAGGATAAGAAGCGAGGGCGAGGGCGGATGCCGGTGTGCTGGTGGAGGAGTAACCTCCATGGGAGCAAGGCTAGATGTTCGGGCCTCCAGCGGAGGCACGGCAGGACGCCGTGGCGGCGTCTTCAGCAGCTCA
This sequence comes from Stenolophus ochropezus, assembly GCA_035578165.1. Taxonomy (NCBI): domain Eukaryota; kingdom Metazoa; phylum Arthropoda; class Insecta; order Coleoptera; family Carabidae; genus Stenolophus; species Stenolophus ochropezus. Next base: position 30,226 of record JAQOWZ010000259.1, on the reverse strand, counting down.
GACGGGTCTGGCTGCGTTTCTCCTCGGAACGGCAGCGGGCCCGTCGTGACTTCACTCTCGGCGGGAACCCGAAGAGCTTTCGTCACGGCGGGAAGCCGAGGACTCGGTGACGGCGGTGCGGGATCGACGGCGGTTCTACCTCGGAACGGCAGCGGGCCCGTCGTGACTTCACTCTCGGCGGGAACCCGAAGAGCTTGCATCACGGCGGGAAGCCGAGGACTCGGTGATGGTGCTGGATCGGCGGCGGTTCTACCTCGGAACGGCGGCGGGCCCGTCGTGACTTCACTCTCGGCGGGAACCCGAAGAGCTTGCATCACGGCGGGAAGCCGAGGACTCTGTGACGGCGGTGCGGGATCGGCTGGTCGCTGGTCGTGACGGCCTCGGTCGGCAACTGTGGCTGTGTGATCCCCCCAGGTGTGCCCGGTGCCGGACTCCCGGAACGGAACGGAAACGGCGGTGGAGTCGGCAGCGGCGTCACGTAGTCTGGAGGCGACCATTTCGGCGGTCGGCGGGCCGGCCGAGGTTCGACCAGCGGCATCCTTGGGGTCACGGGGCGGTCAGGTGTGTCAGGAAGCGGCGACGTCTCTATCACTAACAGCGAGGGAGACGGCGGATGCCGGGGTGCTGCGGTGGCAAGGCCAGGTGGTCGGGCCTCCGGCGGACTTGTTTACCAGCATGTTGGACGACCTAAACTAAAGGACGTGGGGCGGTTGACTGACTGAGCGTTCTGTCGTCTTCCGCTGCTGTCTCATCTTTCAACGGCATGATGTCGGCTTTTCTGAAATTCTAGAGTTACCGAAGATGAGTCCCTGCTCGGGCCGCCAATTTGTGACGATCACTTGGGCCGCTGCGACTTTGGCGGTCTGTGAAGTCGTGGTTCTTCCCCAGGAAGTCGGGTTTTCTCGGGCGCCAATCAGCGGAACCTAGGGAGAGAACAAAATGCCACGGGAACTCTAGGTCGGTTAGGCCAGGGTGGTAACTAAAATCCAGAATTACTAAGAAAAACCAGTATTTATTGCAGATTCCTTTGGTTCCATACGTCGTTAACGCTGGGAAGTCACAGTCGTAGTCGCGGTCTGAATTTATCGCGGTCTGAAAGGAAGTACAGCCAAACCAGATACCAGCTTGAGACTGTACGGTAGGGATGGGTCGTTGTCGAGTCAAGGAGAGGAATAAAACCAAACTGGATGCCAGCTTCAGGAATCAGGACGACGAGTATCACCAAACTGAAGCCAGCTTAAAGTTCTACTCGTCGGGGTTAGCGGTCAGGACGGTAATGCGGTCTTACCTACAAAAAGTCGGTCTGTAGATCTGTGGATCTCGGAATAAATCGCAGTTTGTCGCAAGTAAACTCAGTTTATGTCGCTATCGGAAGCTAGTAAACAAGTGATCAGACTCAGCCTCGGAGGCCGTATTTATACCCCGATTACTAATTAAACTTGTTTAAACAAATTGTACGACAAAGATAGAGAGTTTTAAAATATCGTTATTTTTGTTTAATAAAATTTAATTTTATTCTAGACGTCGTTCTTTGACTTCCCTGCGTTTTACAAAGTGTTATATTACATTTTATGATATTTTAGAATATTTCACAATTTATTTTGGGACATTTGAATTTCGGCTTCGGTCGGAAGTACGGATGTTTGCCGCATCTGCCCAGTGGCGTCTTGGTGGTGGTTTTTGACAGCTTTCTGTAGAGTGAAATATCTGTGAAAATAAACATTTTACGCAGGGATGTTTAATGTGAGTATGGTTATCAGTAACAGGGTGATGTTTTATGCACGGGATTTTGTAGGTGGTTCAGGAACTGTCACTTGGCCGAGCACGTGGTTTCGAAGTTGGGTTAGGCCGTGCGCTTGGTGAAAAACGATATGAACGGCTTCCCTGTGGTCTGGAAGGCTTGTGATGATGATGATCGGATGACGGAACAGTGTTGTGTGAGTAACGGGGAGTATCCGTGATTGCGGACAGGAAGTCAGGTTAGTGACGCTTCGTCACAAAATATTTGCTTCCGCGCCCGATTTTTATGATTTTTCATCATATTTTAGCTAAAAGAAAACATTGCTACAAGAAAATTGCTATTTCAATTGTGGTAAGTTTTTTAGAATCCAGCCCATGTAGCTTACAATATACAACGTATTCATCAAAAATAGGTAATATCTGACTTTATTTTTGTAAAAAATCATAAATATTTGCTTCCGCGCCCGAAGTTTATAATTTTTCATTATATTTTATCCATAGTATAGGTCCAAAAGCATGTTTATGAATGTTTTAACTAAAATATCCATTTCAAAAATAGGTAAAATCTGACTTTATTTTTGTAAAAAATTATATAAATATTTGCTTCCGCGCCCGAATTTTATAATTTTTTATCATATTTTAGCTAAAAGAAAACATTGCAACACGAAAATTGCTATTTTAAGTATGGTGGTATTCTAGAATCCAGTTAATGAAGCTTACAGTATGCAACGTATTCATCAAAAATAGGTAAAATCTGACTTTAATTTTCTAAAAAATTATATAAATATTTGCTTCCGCGACCGAATTTTATAATTTTTCATCATATTTTAGCTAAAAGAAAACATTGGAACAAGAAAATTGCTATTTCAAGTGTGGTAGGTATTCTAGAATCCAGCCCATGTAGCTTACAATATACAACGTATTCATAAAAAAATAGGTAAAATCTGACTTTCATTTTGTAAAAAATCATATAAATATATGCTTCCGCGCCCGAATTATATGATTTTTCATCATATTTTAGCTAAAAGAATACATTGCTACAAGAAAATTGCTTTTTTAATTGTGGTAGGTATTCTATAATCCAGCACATGTAGCTTACAATATACAACGTTTTCATCAAATATAGGTAAAATCTGACTTTATTTTTGAAAAAAATCATATAAATATTTGCTTCCGCGCCCGAATTTTATAATGTTTCATCATATTTTTTCCATAGTATAGGTCCAAAAGCATGTTTATGAATGTTTTAACAAAAATATCCATTTCAAGAATAGGTAAAATCTGACATTATCTTTGTAAAAAATCATATAAATATTTGCTTCCGCGCCCGGATTTTATGAATTTTCATCATAATTTAGGTAAAAGAAAACATTGCAACAAGAAAATTGCTATTTCAAGTGTGGTATTTATTCTACAATCCAGCCAATGAAGCTTACAATATACAACGTATTCATCAAAAATAGGTAAAATCTGACTTAATTTTTGTAAGAATTATATAAATATTTGCTTCCGCGCCCGAATTTTATAATTTTTCATTATATTTTATCCATAGTATAGATTCAAAAGTATATTTATGAATGTTTTAACAAAAATATTCATTTCAAAAATAGGTAAATCTGACGTTATTTTTGTAAAAAATCATATAAATATTTGCTTCCGCGCCGAATTTTGTAATTTTTTATCATATTTTAGCTAAAAAAAAAACATTGCAACACGAAAATTGCTATTTTAAGTGTGGTGGTATTCTAGAATCCAGCCAATGAAACTTACAATATGCAACGTATTTATCAAAAATAGGTAAATCTGACTTTATTGTTGTAAAAAAATCATATAAATATTTGCTTCCGCGATCGAATTTTATAATTTTTCATCATATTTTATCCCTAGTATAGGTCCAAAAGCATGTTTATGAATGTTTTAACAAAAATATCCATTTCAAGAATAGGTAAAATCTGACATTATTTTTGTAAAAAATTATATAAATATTTGCTTCCGCGCCCGAATTTATGATTTTTTATCATAATTTAGGTAAAAGAAAACATTGTAACAAGAAAATTACTATTCTAAGTGTGGTATTTATTCTACAATCCAGCCAATGAAGCTTACAATATACAACTTATTCATCAAAAATAGGTAAAATATGACTTAATTTTTGTAAAAATTATTATAAATATTTGCTTCCTCGCCCGAATTTTATAATTTTTTATTATATTTTATCCATAGTATAGATCCAAAAGCATGTTTACGAATGTTTTAACAAAAATATCCATTTCAAAAATAGGTAAAATCTGATTTTATTTTTGTAAAAAATCATATAAATATTTGCTTCCGCGCCCGAATTTTATAATTTTTTATCATATTTTAGCTAAAAGAAAACATTGCAACACGAAAATTGCTATTTTAAGTGTGGTGGTATTCTAGAATCCAGCCAATGAAGCTTACAATATGCAACGTATTCATCCAAAATAGCTGAAGTCTGACTTTATTTTTGTAAAAAATCATATAAATATTTGCTTCCGCGCCCGAATTTTATAATTTTTCATCATATTTTAGCTAAAAGAAAACATTGCAACAAGAAAATTGCTATTACAAGTGTGGTAGGTATTCTAGAATCCAGCCCATGTAGCTTACAATATACAACGTATTCATTAAAAATAGGTAAAATCTGACTTTATTTTTAAAAAAATCATATAAATATTTGATCTGCGCCCGAATTTTATAATTTTTCATCATATTTTATCCATAGTATAGGTCCAAAAGCATGTATATGAATGTTTTAACAAAAATATCCATTTCAAAAATAGGTAAAATCTGACTTTATTTTTGTAAAAAATCATATAAATATTTGCTTCCGCGCCCGAATTTTATAATTTTTTCTACATATTTTAGCTAAAAGAAAAACATTGCAACAACAAAATTGCTATTTCAAGTGTGATGGTATTCTAGAATCCAGCTAATGAAGCTTACAATATGCAACGTATTCATCAAAAATAGGTAAAATCTGACTTTATTTTTGTAAAAAATCATATAAATATTTACTTCCGCGACCGAATTTTATAATTTTTTCATCATATTTTAGCTAAAAGAAAACATTGCAACAAGAAAATTGCTATTTCAAGTGTGGTAGGTATTCTAGAATCCATCCCATGTAGCTTACAATATACAACGTATTCATTAAAAATAGGTAAAATCTGACTTTATTTTTGTAAAAAATCATATAAATATTTGCTTCCGCGCCCGAATTTTATAATTTTTCATCATATTTTATCCATAGTATAGGTCCAAAAGCATGTTTATGAATGTTTTAACAAAAATATCCATTTCAAAAATAGGTAATAACAGACTTTATTTTCGTAAAAATCATATAAATATTTGCTTCCGCGCCCGAATTTTAAGATTTTTCATCATATTTTAGCTAAAAGAAAACATTGCTACAAGAAAATTGCTATTTCAATTGTGGTAGGTATTCTAGAATCCAGCACATGTAGCTTACAATATACAACGTTTTCATCAAATATAGGTAAAATCTGACTTTATTTTTGAAAAAATCATATAAATATTTGCTTCCGCGCCCGAATTTTATAATTTTTCATCATATTTTATCCATAGTATAGGTCCAAAGCATTTTTATGAATGTTTTAACAAAAATATCCATTTCAAGAATAGGTAAAATCTGACCTAATTTTTGTAAAAAATCATATAAATATTTGCTTCCGCGCCCGAATTTTATGATTTTTTATCATAATTTACGTAAAAGGAAACATTGCAACAAGAAAATTGCTATTTCAAGTGTGGTAGGTATTCTAGAATCCAGCTAATGAAGCGTACAATATACAACGTATTCATCAAAAATAGGTAAAATCTGACTTTATTTTTGTAAAAAATCATATAAATTTTTGCTTCCGCGCCCGAATTTTATAATTTTTCATCATATTTTATCCATAGTATAGATTCAAAAGTATATTTATGAATGTTTTAACAAAAATATTCATTTCAAAAATAGGTAAATCTGACGTTATTTTTGTAAAAAATCATATAAATATTTGCTTCCGCGCCGAATTTTGTAATTTTTTATCATATTTTAGCTAAAAAAAAACATTGCAACACGGAAAATTGCTATTTTAAGTGTGGTGGTATTCTAGAATCCAGCCAATGAAACTTACAATATGCAACGTATTTATCAAAAATAGGTAAATCTGACTTTATTGTTGTAAAAAATCATATAAATATTTGCTTCCGCGATCGAATTTTATAATTTTTCATCATATTTTATCCCTAGTATAGGTCCAAAAGCATGTTTATAAATGTTTTAACAAAAATATCCATTTCAAGAATAGGTAAAATCTGACTTTATTTTTGTAAAAAATTATATAAATATTTGCTTCCGCGCCCGAATTTTATGATTTTTTATCATAATTTAGGTAAAAGAAAACATTGTAACAAGAAAATTACTATTCTAAGTGTGGTATTTATTCTACAATCCAGCCAATGAAGCTTACAATATACAACTTATTCATCAAAAATAGGTAAAATATGACTTAATTTTTGTAAAAAATTATATAAATATTTGCTTCCTCGCCCGAATTTTATAATTTTTTATTATATTTTATCCATAGTATAGATCCAAAAGCATGTTTACGAATGTTTTAACAAAAATATCCATTTCAAAAATAGGTAAAATCTGATTTTATTTTTGTAAAAAATCATATAAATATTTGCTTCCGCGCCCGAATTTTATAATTTTTTATCATATTTTAGCTAAAAGAAAACATTGCAACACGAAAATTGCTATTTTAAGTGTGGTGGTATTCTAGAATCCAGCCAATGAAGCTTACAATATGCAACGTATTCATCCAAAATAGCTGAAGTCTGACTTTATTTTTGTAAAAAATCATATAAATATTTGCTTCCGCGCCCGAATTTTATAATTTTTCATCATATTTTAGCTAAAAGAAAACATTGCAACAAGAAAATTGCTATTACAAGTGTGGTAGGTATTCTAGAATACAGCCCATGTAGCTTACAATATACAACGTATTCATTAAAAATAGGTAAAATCTGACTTTATTTTTAAAAAAATCATATAAATATTTGATCTGCGCCCGAATTTTATAATTTTTCATCATATTTTATCCATAGTATAGGTCCAAAAGCATGGTTTATGAATGTTTTAACAAAAATATCCATTTCAAAAATAGGTAAAATCTGACTTTATTTTTGTAAAAAATCATATAAATATTTGCTTCCGCGCCCGAATTTTATAATTTTTCTACATATTTTAGCTAAAAGAAAACATTGCAACAACAAAATTGCTATTTCAAGTGTGATGGTATTCTAGAATCCAGCCAATGAAGCTTACAATATGCAACGTATTCATCAAAAATAGGTAAAATCTGACTTTATTTTTGTAAAAAATCATATAAATATTTACTTCCGCGACCGAATTTTATAATTTTTCATCATATTTTAGCTAAAAGAAAACATTGCAACAAGAAAATTGCTATTTCAAGTGTGGTAGGTATTCTAGAATCCATCCCATGTAGCTTACAATATACAACGTATTCATTAAAAATAGGTAAAATCTGACTTTATTTTTGTAAAAAATCATATAAATATTTGCTTCCGCGCCCGAATTTTATAATTTATCATCATATTTTATCCATAGTATAGGTCCAAAAGCATGTTTATGAATGTTTTAACAAAAATATCCATTTCAAAAATAGGTAATAACTGACTTTATTTTCGTAAAAAATCATATAAATATTTGTTCCGCGCCCGAATTTTAAGATTTTTCATCATATTTTAGCTAAAAGAAAACATTGCTATAAGAAAATTGCTATTTCAATTGTGGTAGGTATTCTAGAATCCAGCACATGTAGCTTACAATATACAACGTTTTCATCAAATATAGGTAAAATCTGACTTTATTTTTGAAAAAATCATATAAATATTTGCTTCCGCGCCCGAATTTTATAATTTTTCATCATATTTTATCCATAGTATAGGTCCAAAAGCATTTTTATGAATGTTTTAACAAAAATATCCATTTCAAGAATAGGTAAAATCTGACCTAATTTTTGTAAAAAATCATATAAATATTTGCTTCCGCGCCCGAATTTTATGATTTTTTATCATAATTTACGTAAAAGGAAACATTGCAACAAGAAAATTGCTATTTCAAGTGTGGTAGGTATTCTAGAATCCAGCTAATGAAGCGTACAATATACAACGTATTCATCAAAAATAGGTAAAATCTGACTTTATTTTTGTAAAAAATCATATAAATTTTTGCTTCCGCGCCCGAATTTTATAATTTTTCATCATATTTTATCCATAGTATAGGTCCAATAGCATGTTTATGAATGTTTTAACAAAAATATAAATTTCAAAAATAGGTAAAAGCTGACTTTAATTTTGTAAAAAATCATATAAATATTTGCTTCCGCGCCCGAAATATATGATTTTTCATCATATTTTAGCTGCTAAAAGAAAACATTGCTACAAGAAAATTGCTATTTCAATTGTGGTAGGTAGAGCGCGGATTATATGCATTTGCATATATTGTACTATTGTGTATATTATTATTTACTTTACAAATGTTCACATTTCATACAAAAAATTATCAATCTATGGTTTTAAATTTTTGCATATTTTGCATATGTCAGCATTTATTACATATTTTGAATTTCTTTGCATATATTTGTTATTTGTGCATATAACTGCATATTTTATGCTTTTTAAACAATAATTTTGAATATTAAATTTGAAATGAATATAAAATTTATAGTCGGGCTCTCTCGTCAATAATCGCTCAACTTCGATACTAATCACTTCTGCATTTTATGTTTTTGTTGCGGAACATGTGAACAGTGGCTCCAATAATGCATGCCGCTCTTTTGAAAAATGATTTGTACATTTACATCAGGCTACGGAAACTTAAACGTACGAGCTTCAAATCATCTATCACAGTCATTAGCGTTAGAAACCTAAAACAAATTTGCATGCGTATATACGTATACGTAGTGTTCATTTTGAACCAAAGTACAAATCTTCTGGCAAACCTAGATTGGTTCAGGAAATTAAAAATTATAACAATATTGTGTGCATATTCGTATATGTATATTATTTTGTATGTGTTTATATTATAAATTGTAATATTAAATACTTTTATATTTTCTTTTAATTAAAAAGCAAATATCTAAACTTTCTTGCATTGCGAGTTGCCTACATATGACGTTTGAGTGTTCAGGTTTCTACCGCAATTGGCGCTGTAGATTGTCCGAAGAAATACTATTGCAGTTCTCCATCTATAAGAAGTTAAGGTCATCTGTGATTTACACTATTATTTTGTTTGGTTATGTTGTCCTTATGTTAATGTTTTGTGGTTATTGTTTACATATTTACAATTTTAAAATGTCAAAATCACTTGGTAGTGTAAGATCTCAGCAATTGAAACAATGGGTTCAAAAATATCAGTTCCTCAAAGTAGACAATGATATTGTGTTCTGTACAGTTTGTGAAAAAAAGGTATTTGTTGAATTTATTATTTGTAGACATTTATAACCTCTAATTCGATTTTGTTGTTACTAGATAAAGGCTGACAAGAAATTTCAAATAGACCAGCATGTAAAAACAGCGGCACATGGAAGAAAAGCTTCTTCAAACCCAGAACTCCGACAACAGAGTCTTGATTCCTGTGTTGCAAATTTAAAACCAACAACTCATTTCCCAGTGATTTGTGGAATATGATGGTCAAAGCGAATATACCATTGCGATTACTGGATAATCCGGCCTTTATAAATTTTCTAGGAAAATATTGCAATTCTGAAAATATTCCTTCGGAGACGCTATTAAGAAAACGATATATAAATGAAATTTTTATGGAGACTTTTTTCAATATTAAAAATCTAGTTCATAATAATTATTTGTGGATATCAGTAGACGAAACTACCGATGTCATGGGACGGTTTATTGCAAATTTAATTGTAGGCATTTTAAATGACCATTGTCCTTCGAAATCATATTTGGTCGCTGTTAAAGTTCTAGATAAGACAAATAATGCTACTATATCTAGATTTGTTAATGAAAGTTTAAGTAACCTGTTTTACCAGACCCGGTACCATATGATAAAATAAATTTATTAGTAACTGACGCTGCAAAATACATGATAAAAGCAGCACAAAATTTAAAAGTATTTTTTCCGAATTTAAAACATGTCACCTGTCTCGCTCATGGAATCAATCGAGTTGCAGAGAAGGTCAGAGAATTATTTAATGATCTGAATGATCTGATAAATTTTACCTAAAAAGTTTTTCTGAAAGCTCCACTGAGAGTACAATATTACAAAGAACAACTACCCAACCTTTCATTACCGCCCGAACCTGTACTCACTAGGTGGGGTACTTGGTTGGATGCTGCAATTTTCCATTCGGATAACTATACAAATGTCAAAAATATAATTTCTTTTTTTGATTCTAAAGGTGCATCGTCTGTTAAAAACTACAAGAAACTAATTCAAACCAAAGATAAAGAACCAATCAACCAATTGGCATTCATAAAGAGTAATTATTCAGAATTAAGTCAAGCAATAAAAGCTCTAGAAAGTTCAAGTTTTACGGTAACAGAAGCTTTAGATATTGTAGAAAATTTAAAAAATAAATTAAAAAACGTTCCAGGTGATATTGGGGAGAAAGTATATAAAAAATTTAACGATGTATTAATTAATAATCCGGGTTATAACGAAATTAGCAATATAAGAAGTATTTTAAATGGAAATTTTGAATTACCTTCAAATTTAGCTCCAAATATATTGTGTAAATTTAAATATGCTTCAATAACATCATGTGATGTCGAAAGAAGTTTTTCTGTTTATAAAAGTATATTAAGTGATCGCAGACAGAGTTTTAAACCAGAAACTTTAGAAAAATATATAATTATATATTGTTTCGATAAAAACAATGAAGCTAATTAAATAATTATACAAATTTAGCAAAAAATGTTATATAAGCTGTTATATAATAAGATATTCAAAATGTGTTCCTTATTTAAAAATTATATTACTGATATTATTTGTGTACCTATATTGTAGTTGATACAAAAGTTATATGTAAGTTGTGTTAATTTTATGTGATTTTTTGTGCATTATGACAAAATGTTATTTATTTTCCTTATTATTTAATATTAATATATAATAAAGTTGCATATCTGCATACATTTGTAAATTATTGCATATTTGTTTTATTATGTGCATATAATGGGCATATTTTGGCCTTATTTCAATGCATATTGCATGCATATATATGTTACATTTTCGTGCATATAATCCGCGCTCTAGTGGTAGGTATTCTAGAATACAACGTTTTCATCAAAAATAGGTAAAATCTGACTATATTTTAAAAAAAAATCATATAAATATTTGCGTCCGCGCCAGAATTTTATAATTTTTCATCATATTCTTTCCATAGTATAGGTCCAAAAGCATGTTTGTGAATGTTTTAACAAAAATATCCGTTTCAAGAATAGACAAAATCTGACTTTATTTTTGTAAAAAATCATATAAATATTTGCTTCCGCGCCCGAATTTTATGATTTTTCATCATAATTTAGGTAAAAGAAAACATTGCAACAAGAAAATTGCTATTTCAAGTGTGGTAGGTATTCTAGAATCCAGCCAATGAAGCTTACAATATACAACGTATTCATCAAAAATAGGGAAAATCTGACTTAATTTTTGTAAAAAATTATATAAATATTTGCTTCCGCGCCCGAATTTTATAACTTTTCATTATATTTTATCCATAGTATAGGTCCAAAAGCATGAAAGTAAGACTTCTTGACTGGAAAAATTGTGAGGTGATAAAAAACTTCCTGGATAGCAGTCAATAATTTTTATTAAAATCGGCCTCTACCGGTTTCGGCTACTCCTTAGCCTTCATCAGGAGCTGTTAACAATGTATTTATTTGTTATAAAAAGTTTTACAAAAAATTGTATGAAAGTTTAAACTTACGTGATTTTTAAAATTTGTAATAATTATACATATAGACAGTAAAACACATTAAATTTCCGAAAAACATACTAACAACACACATTTGGACGTCACAATTAAAAAAATAAATAAATAAATAGTGTAAAATTCTCTTAAATCGTCAAAATTATAAAAAATATGATAAAATTGCACCCTGTGAAAATTTTAAATTTTGTTTTAGCTTGTTCAATTAGTTTATTTTAAATTTAATATTACCGCCACGTTTAAATTTTATGTATATCTTCTTATTCTTGTTATTTTATTTTATTTGTTTCAACTTTATATTTTATTATTGTATTTTATTTTATCATTGTTAATATGTAACATTTCAAGTGTTAGCCTTTTGTTTAAATTGTGTTCAGTGTCTAAGATTTTTGTGTTTTCGAAGTTAAAGCTGTGGCCAGTTGATTGTGCATGATTAACTAAGGCACATTTTCCTTTGTTATTGTTATTATTTTGGCAATTTCTTTTGTGTTCTTCTAATCTTATTTGTAGGTAGCGTTTAGTTTGTCCAGTATATTGTGCATTACATTCGGAGCAGGGAATTTTGTATATGACGTTTGATTTTTGTTTATTGTCAATTGGCGCTTTTGTTTTACTGAATAAATTACCAATTGTTTTGGTTTGCTTGAATGCTATTGTAATATTTAAATTTGTCATAAAAAGTTTTTTTAAATTTAAAGCTAGGCCATCTACATATGTGTACGGAAAATATTTTTTGTCCGGGTCTATATTATTTATTGTTGTACGGTTATTTGCATCATCTTTATTTTCATCTTGATCTGTTTTATTTTTTATTTTATTCATGACACCATTAATAATACCTTTCGGATAATCATTTTGTTTAAGAAGATATGTTACATATTCTAATATCTCTTTCCGATGTGATTTTGAGGTTAGTTTGAGTGCTCTGTTTATAAGATTCGTTGCGTTATTAATTAACTGATTTTTCGGATGTTTTGATTTGTAATTAAGGTATCTGGTGTTGGCAGTGGGTTTTTTGTACCATTTAGTAGTAATAGTTCCATCATTGTGTCTCATTACTGTCATATCAAGAAATGGAAGAGAATTTTGTTTCTCTATTTCAACAGTAAATTGTAAATTAACGTTATAGTTATTAAACGTAGTGAGTGTTTCATCTACTTTGTCTGCAGGTATTATTAGGAACAAATCATCCACATATTTTTTTAAGATTGTACATTGAAATGAAAGTAACGGTAACACAGTATCCAGTAGCCTATCCATTACTAAGTTTGCTACAATCGGGCTGAGTGATGAACCCATTGCAGTCCCCCATACCTGTTTGTAATATTTGTCTTTGTACTTAAAATAACCTTCTTTTAAACATAAGTTAATTAAATCAAAAAATTCTTTCATGGGTATTTTTGTTCTTTGTGATATGTGGGTCCATTCTTCTTTTATAGCATCAAGTACTAATTCCAGGGAAATGTTTGTGACAAGGGATACAACATCTAATGAAATAAATATATGACCTTCAGGTACTATTATTTGTGTGATGTTTTGTTGGAATTCAAAAGAATTTCTGATGTAATAGTATTCTTTTTCTAGTCCTTTTAGGAACTTGGCCATTTCATCCAGGGGAGAATTTATACCGGATACAATCGGTCTTAATGGGTAATTAGCTTTGTGAACTTTTATTAATCCATATATTCTCGGAGGAATTGAATTATCTTTAGAAATTTTTTTTTTGTGGGCAGATCAATGTAATTTTTGTCATACAGATATTTCATCATTTTGTTGCATTTATTTTGTATTTTTTTAGTAATGTCTTCCTCTATTTGTTGATACACTTTTCTGTCATTTAGCAATTCTTTCATTTTATTGTCATAGTCTGTTTCGTATATGGCTACAGTTTAATTTGTTTTATCTGCTTTAATAATTAAAATGTCTTTATTATTCTGTAAAAAGGATTTTGTAAAATTATATTGTTTATTTAAAGTACCATTGTCATTGTTTATATTTGATTTTTTGCAGAAATTGGTTACTATATTCGTGAATTGCGCCCTGACAGTTTCACGTACGTCATTGTCATCTGTGGAACTTAAAATTAATTCTGTGTCTGCAATTAATTTGAAAATGGGTATTTCTTGTGGCAAATGAGGTACACTAAATTTTGGACCAAGTGCTAGCATTTCAGTTACTTCTGGTGGGAAATTTACTGATGTCAAGTTCATGAACCAATCTTTTGATATGTTATTGCTATTATTATTATTTTGGATGATTCTATTTAATTTGTTAATTTGGGTAGATTTATGTTTTTTGCTACAGAACTCAAACTCCTTTTGTAACATTAATTTGATTTTTGCCCAATGTATATAACTGACATTTTGTCGTAAGATTTCATAGTGGTGGTAATATTTTATTTCTAACTTATTGATATGCCAACAAGTGATTTTAGTTTCTAAATGAAGCGTTTGTTTTTGAAAATTTTTAACTATATTGTTTGTCTGATTTTTAAAAGGATTATTTTTAAGTAATATATGATTTAAACATCTAAAATTATTACTGATGTGCTTCGGAACTACATCATTTTGTTTGCATCGTAATAAAATAATTCTTTGATTTATAGCTGACGTTTATTTATCACTACATTTAAGTATTTGTTTTAGATGGTACTTAGATAGGGTGCCGTAGACGCTAGTAATTTCAGCAATAATACTTCCCATAGTGTGTTGTAAGTTTACAGAAATTGGAGATTATGATGGGTGCGATTATCCTGCGGGTTTGATGAAAGTAAGACTTCTTGACTGGAAAAATTGTGAGGTGATAAAAAACTTCCTGGATAGCAGTCAATAATTTTTATTAAAATCGGCCTCTACCGGTTTCGGCTACTCCTTAGCCTTCATCAGGAGCTGTTAACAATGTATTTATTTGTTATAAAAAGTTTTACAAAAAATTGTATGAAAGTTTAAACTTACGTGATTTTTAAAATTTGTAATAATTATACATATAGACAGTAAAACACATTAAATTTCCGAAAAACATACTAACAACACACATTTGGACGTCACAATTAAAAAAATAAATAAATAAATAGTGTAAAATTCTCTTAAATCGTCAAAATTATAAAAAATGTGATAAAATTGCACCCTGTGAAAATTTTAAATTTTGTTTTAGCTTGTTCAATTAGTTTATTTTAAATTTAATATTACCGCCACGTTTAAATTTTATGTATATCTTCTTATTCTTGTTATTTTATTTTATTTGTTTTAACTTTATATTTTATTATTGTATTTTATTTGTATTTATTATTATATTTTATTATGTTATTGTATATTGAGCTTAGGTTAGTTATATCTGTTTTTAAGTTAATGTAATTTTTATCATTGTTAATATGTAACATTTCAAGTGTTAGCCTTTTGTTTAAATTGTGTTCAGTGTCTAAGATTTTTGTGTTTTCGAAGTTAAAGCTGTGGCCAGTTGATTGTGCATGATTAACTAAGGCACATTTTCCTTTGTTATTGTTATTATTTTGGCAATTTCTTTTGTGTTCTTCTAATCTTATTTGTAGGTAGCGTTTAGTTTGTCCAGTATATTGTGCATTACATTCGGAGCAGGGAATTTTGTATATGACGTTTGATTTTTGTTTATTGTCAATTGGCGCTTTTGTTTTACTGAATAAATTACCAATTGTTTTGGTTTGCTTGAATGCTATTGTAATATTTAAATTTGTCATAAAAAGTTTTTTTAAATTTAAAGCTAGTCCATCTGCATATGTGTACGGAAAATATTTTTTGTCCGGGTCTATATTATTTATTGTTGTACGGTTATTTGCATCATCTTTATTTTCATCTTGATCTGTTTTATTTTTTATTTTATTCATGACACCATTAATAATTCCTTTCGGATAATCATTTTGTTTAAGAAGATATGCTACATATTCTAATATCTCTTTCCGATGTGATTTTGAGGTTAGTTTGAGTGCTCTGTGTATAAGATTCGTTGCGTTATTAATTAACTGATTTTTCGGATGTTTTGATTTGTAATTAAGGTATCTGGTGCTGGCAGTGGGTTTTTTGTACCATTTAGTAGTAATAGTTCCATCATTGTGTCTCATTACTGTCATAT
The DNA here is from genome assembly GCA_035578165.1 of Stenolophus ochropezus. Taxonomy (NCBI): domain Eukaryota; kingdom Metazoa; phylum Arthropoda; class Insecta; order Coleoptera; family Carabidae; genus Stenolophus; species Stenolophus ochropezus. The sequence goes on along the minus strand of JAQOWZ010000259.1, from coordinate 14,372 downwards.
CAAGAAATGGAAGAGAATTTTGTTTCTCTATTTCAACAGTAAATTGTAAATTAACGTTATAGTTATTAAACGTAGTGTGTTTCATCTACTTTGTCTGCAGGTATTATTAGGAACAAATCATCCACATATTTTTTTAAGATTGTACATTGAAATGAAAGTAACGGTAACACAGTATCCAGTAGCCTATCCATTACTAAGTTTGCTACAATCGGGCTGAGTGATGAACCCATTGCAGTCCCCCATACCTGTTTGTAATATTTGTCTTTGTACTTAAAATAACCTTCTTTTAAACATAAGTTAATTAAATCAAAAAATTCTTTCATAGGTATTTTTGTTCTTTGTGATATGTGGGTCCATTCTTCTTTTATAGCATCAAGTACTAATTCCAGGGGAATGTTTGTGAAAAGGGATACAACATCTAATGAAATAAATATATGACCTTCAGGTACTATTATTTGTGTGATGTTTTGTTGGAATTCAAAAGAATTTCTGATGTAATATTCTTCTTTTTCTAGTCCTTTCAGATTAGACGCAAGGAACTTGGCCATTTCATCCAGGGGAGAATTTATACCGGATACAATCGGTCTTAATGGGTAATTAGCTTTGTGAACTTTTATTAACCCATATATTCTCGGAGGAATTGAATTATCTTTAGAAATTTTCTTTTTTATGGGCAGATCAATGTAATTTTTGTCATACAGATATTTCACCATTTTGTTGCATTTATTTTGTATTTTTTTAGTAATGTCTTCCTCTATTTGTTGATACACTTTTCTGTCATTTAGCAATTCTTTCATTTTATTGTCATAGTCTGTTTCGTATATGGCTACAGTTTAATTTGTTTTATCTGCTTTAATAATTAAAATGTCTTTATTATTCTGTAAAAAGGATTTTGTAAAATTATATTGTTTATTTAAAGTACTATTGTCATTGTTTATATTTGATTTTTTGCAGAAATTGGTTACTATATTCGTGAATTGCGCCCTGACAGTTTCACGTACGTCATTGTCATCTGTGGAACTTAAAATTAATTCTGTGTCTGCAATTAATTTGAAAATGGGTATTTCTTGTGGCAAATGAGGTACACTAAATTTTGGACCAAGTGCTAGCATTTCAGTTACTTCTGGTGGGAAATTTACTAATGTCAAGTTCATGAACCAATCTTTTGATATGTTATTGCTATTATTATTATTTTGGATGATTCTATTTAATTTGTTAATTTGGGTAGATTTATGTTTTTTCCTACAGAACTCAAACTCCTTTTGTAACATTAATTTGATTTTTGCCCAATGTATATAACTGACATTTTGTCGTAAGATTTCATAGTGGTGGTAATATTTTATTTCTAACTTATTGATATGCCAACAAGTGATTTTAATTTCTAAATGAAGCGTTTGTTTTTGAAAATTTTTAACTATATTGTTTGTCTGATTTTTAAAAGGATTATTTTTAAGTAATATATGATTTAAACATCTAAAATTATTACTGATGTGCTTTGGAACTACATCATTTTGTTTGCATCGTAATAAAAAAATTCTTTGATTTATAGCTGACGTTTATTTATCACTACATTTAAGAATTTGTTTTAGATGGTACTTAGCTAGTGTGCCGTAGACGCTAGTAATTTCAGCAATAATACTTCCCATAGTGTGTTGTAAGTTTACAGAAATTGGAGATTATGATGGGTGCGATTATCCTGCGGGTTTGATGAAAGTAAGACTTCTTGACTGGAAAAATTGTGAGGTGATAAAAAACTTCCTGGATAGCAGTCAATAATTTTTATTAAAATCGGCCTCTACCGGTTTCGGCTACTCCTTAGCCTTCATCAGGAGCTGTTAACAATGTATTTATTTGTTATAAAAAGTTTTACAAAAAAATGTATGAAAGTTTAAACTTACGTGATTTTTAAAATTTGTAATAATTATACATATAGACAGTAAAACACATTAAATTTCCGAAAAACATACTAACAACACACATTTGGACGTCACAATTAAAAAAATAAATAAATAAATAGTGTAAAATTCTCTTAAATCGTCAAAATTATAAAAAATGTGATAAAATTGCACCCTGTGAAAATTTTAAATTTTGTTTTAGCTTGTTCAATTAGTTTATTTTAAATTTAATATTACCGCCACGTTTAAATTTTATGTATATCTTCTTATTCTTGTTATTTTATTTTATTTGTTTTAACTTTATATTTTATTATTGTATTTTATTTGTATTTATTATTATATTTTATTATGTTATTGTATATTGAGCTTAGGTTAGTTATATCTGTTTTTAAGTTAATGTAATTTTTATCATTGTTAATATGTAACATTTCAAGTGTTAGCCTTTTGTTTAAATTGTGTTCAGTGTCTAAGATTTTTGTGTTTTCGAAGTTAAAGCTGTGGCCAGTTGATTGTGCATGATTAACTAAGGCACATTTTCCTTTGTTATTGTTATTATTTTGGCAATTTCTTTTGTGTTCTTCTAATCTTATTTGTAGGTAGCGTTTAGTTTGTCCAGTATATTGTGCATTACATTCGGAGCAGGGAATTTTGTATATGACGTTTGATTTTTGTTTATTGTCAATTGGCCCTTTTGTTTTACTGAATAAATTACCAATTGTTTTGGTTTGCTTGAATGCTATTGTAATATTTAAATTTGTCATAAAAAGTTTTTTTAAATTTAAAGCAGGCCATCTACATATGTGTACGGAAAATATTTTTTGTCCGGGTCTATATTATTTATTGTTGTACGGTTATTTGCATCATCTTTATTTTCATCTTGATCTGTTTTATTTTTTATTTTATTCATGACACCATTAATAATTCCTTCCGGATAATCATTTTGTTTAAGAAGATATGCTACATATTCTAATATCTCTTTCCGAAGTGATTTTCAGGTTAGTTTGAGTGCTCTGTGTATAAGATTCGTTGCGTTATTAATTAACTGATTTTTCGGATGTTTTGATTTGTAATTAAGGTATCTGGTGCTGGCAGTGGGTTTTTTGTACCATTTAGTAGTAATAGTTCCATCATTGTGTCTCATTACTGTCATATCAAGAAATGGAAGAGAATTTTGTTTCTCTATTTCAACAGTAAATTGTAAATTAACGTTATAGTTATTAAACGTAGTGTGTTTCATCTACTTTGTCTGCAGGTATTATTAGGAACAAATCATCCACATATTTTTTTAAGATTGTACATTGAAATGAAAGTAACGGTAACACAGTATCCAGTAGCCTATCCATTACTAAGTTTGCTACAATCGGGCTGAGTGATGAACCCATTGCAGTCCCCCATACCTGTTTGTAATATTTGTCTTTGTACTTAAAATAACCTTCTTTTAAACATAAGTTAATTAAATCAAAAAATTCTTTCATGGGTATTTTTGTTCTTTGTGATATGTGGGTCCATTCTTCTTTTATAGCATCAAGTACTAATTCCAGGGAAATGTTTGTGACAAGGGATACAACATCTAATGAAATAAATATATGACCTTCAGGTACTATTATTTGTGTGATGTTTTGTTGGAATTCAAAAGAATTTCTGATGTAATATTATTCTTTTTCTAGTCCTTTCAGATTAGACGCAAGGAACTTGGCCATTTCATCCAGGGGAGAATTTATACCGGATACAATCGGTCTTAATGGGTAATTAGCTTTGTGAACTTTTATTAATCCATATATTCTCGGAGGAATTGAATTATCTTTAGAAATATTCTTTTTTATGGGCAGATCAATGTAATTTTTGTCATACAGATATTTCACCATTTTGTTGCATTTATTTTGTATTTTTTTAGTAATGTCTTCCTCTATTTGTTGATACACTTTTCTGTCATTTAGCAATTCTTTCATTTTATTGTCATAGTCTGTTTCGTATATGGCTACAGTTTAATTTGTTTTATCTGCTTTAATAATTAAAATGTCTTTATTATTCTGTAAAAAGGATTTTGTAAAATTATATTGTTTATTTAAAGTACTATTGTCATTGTTTATATTTGATTTTTTGCACAAATTGGTTACTGTATTCGTGAATTGCGCCCTGACAGTTTCACATACGTCATTGTCATCTGTGGAACTTAAAATTAATTCTGTGTCTGCAATTAATTTGAAAATGGGTATTTCTTGTGGCAAATGAGGTACACTAAATTTTGGACCAAGTGCTAGCATTTCAGTTACTTCTGGTGGGAAATTTACTGATGTCAAGTTCATGAACCAATCTTTTGATATGTTATTGCTATTATTATTATTTTGGATGATTCTATTTAATTTGTTAATTTGGGTAGATTTATGTTTTTTGCTACAGAACTCAAACTCCTTTTGTAACATTAATTTGATTTTTGCCCAATGTATATAACTGACATTTTGTCGTAAGATTTCATAGTGGTGGTAATATTTTATTTCTAACTTATTGATATGCCAACAAGTGATTTTAATTTCTAAATGAAGCGTTTGTTTTTGAAAATTTTTAACTATATTGTTTGTCTGATTTTTAAAAGGATTATTTTTAAGTAATATATGATTTAAACATCTAAAATTATTACTGATGTGCTTTGGAACTACATCATTTTGTTTGCATCGTAATAAAAAAATTCTTTGATTTATAGCTGAAGGTTAATTTATCACTACATTTAAGTATTTGTTTTAGATGGTACTTAGCTAGGGTGCCGTAGACGCTACTAATTTCAGCAATAATACTTTCCATAGTGTGTTGTATGTTTACAGAAATTGGAGATTATGATGGGTGCGATTATCCTGCGGGTTTGATAAAAGTAAGACTTCTTGACTGGAAAAATTGTGAGGTGATAAAAAACTTCCTGGATAGCAGTTAATAATTTTTATTAAAATCGGCCTCTACCGGTTTCGGCTACTCCTTAGCCTTCATCAGGAGCTGTTAACAATGTATTTATTTGTTATAAAAAGTTTTACAAAAAATTGTATGAAAGTTTAAACTTACGTGATTTTTAAAATTTGTAATAATTATACATATAGACAGTAAAACACATTAAATTTCCGAAAAACATACTAACAACACACATTTGGACGTCACAATTAAAAAAATAAATAAATAAATAGTGTAAAATTGTCTTAAATCGTCAAAATTATAAAAAATGTGATAAAATTGCACCCTGTAAAAATTTTAAATTTTGTTTTAGCTTGTTCAATTAGTTTATTTTAAATTTAATATTACCGCCACGTTTAAATTTTATGTATATCTTCTTATTCTTGTTATTTTATTTTATTTGTTTTAACTTTATATTTTATTATTGTATTTTATTTGTATTTATTATTATATTTTATTATGTTATTGTATATTGAGCTTAGGTTAGTTATATCTGTTTTTAAGTTAATGTTATTTTTATCATTGTTAATATGTAACATTTCAAGTCTTAGCCTTTTGTTTAAATTGTGTTCAGTGTCTAAGATTTTTGTGTTTTCGAAGTTAAAGCTGTGGCCAGTTGATTGTGCATGATTAACTAAGGCACATTTTCCGTTGTTATTGTTATTATTTGGCAATTTCTTTTGTGTTCTTCTAATCTTATTTGTAGGTAGCGTTTAGTTTGTCCAGTATATTGTGCATTACATTCGGAGCAGGGAATTTTGTATATGACGTTTGATTTTTGTTTATTGTCAATTGGCGCTTTTGTTTTACTGAATAAATTACCAATTGTTTTGGTTTGCTTGAATGCTATTGTAATATTTAAATTTGTCATAAAAAGTTTTTTTAATTTTAAAGCTAGGCCATCTACATATGTGTACGGAAAATATTTTTTGTCCGGGTCTATATTATTTATTGTTGTACGGTTATTTGCATCATCTTTATTTTCATCTTGATCTGTTTTATTTTTTATTTTATTCATGACACCATTAATAATTCATTTCGGATAACCATTTTGTTTAAGAAGATATGTTACATATTCTAATATCTCTTTCCGATGTGATTTTGAGGTTAGTTTGAGTGCTCTGTGTATAAGATTCGTTGCGTTATAATTAACTGATTTTTCGGATGTTTTGATTTGTAATTAAGGTATCTGGTGCTGGCAGTGGGTTTTTTGTACCATTTAGTAGTAATAGTTCTATCATTGTGTCTCATTACTGTCATATCAAGAAATGGAAGAGAATTTTGTTTCTCTATTTCAACAGTAAATTGTAAATTAACGTTATAGTTATTAAACGTAGTGAGTGTTTCATCTACTTTGTCTGCAGGTATTATTAGGAACAAATCATCCACATATTTTTTTAAGATTGTACATTGAAATGAAAGTAACGGTAACACAGTATCCAGTAGCCTATCCATTACTAAGTTTGCTACAATCGGGCTGAGTGATGAACCCATTGCAGTCCCCCATACCTGTTTGTAATATTTGTCTTTGTACTTAAAATAACCTTCTTTTAAACATAAGTTAATTAAATCAAAAAATTCTTTCATGGGTATTTTTGTTCTTTGTGATATGTGGGTCCATTCTTCTTTTATAGCATCAAGTACTAATTCCAGGGGAATGTTTGTGAAAAGGGATACAACATCTAATGAAATAAATATATGACCTTCAGGTACTATTATTAAATTTAAAATAAACTAATTGAACAAGCTAAAACAAAATTTAAAATTTTCACAGGGTGCAATTTTATCACATTTTTTATAATTTTGACGATTTAAGAAAATTTTACACTATTTATTTATTAATTTTTTTAATTGTGACGTCCAAATGTGTGTTGTTAGTATGTTTTTCGAAAATTTAATGTGTTTTACTGTCTATATGTATAATTATTACAAATTTTAAAAATCACGTAAGTTTAAACTTTCATACAATTTTTTGTAAAACTTTTTATAACAAATAAATACAATGTTAACAGCTCCTGATGAAGGCTAAGGAGTAGCCGAAACCGGTAGAGGCCGATTTTAATAAAAATTATTGACTGCTATCCAGGAAGTTTTTTATCACCTCACAATTTTTCCAGTCAAGAAGTCTTACTTTCATCAAACCCGCAGGATAATCGCACCCATCATAATCTCCAATTTCTGTAAACTTACAACACACTATGGAAAGTATTATTGCTGAAATTAGTAGCGTCTACGGCACCCTAGCTAAGTACCATCTAAAACAAATACTTAAATGTAGTGATAAATTAACCTTCAGCTATAAATCAAAGAATTTTTTTATTACGATGCAAACAAAATGATGTAGTTCCCAAGCACATCAGTAATAATTTTAGATGTTTAAATCATATATTACTTAAAAATAATCCTTTTAAAAATCAGACAAACAATATAGTTAAAAATTTTCAAAAACAAACGCTTAATTTAGAAATTAAAATCACTTGTTGGCATATCAATAAGTTAGAAATAAAATATTACCACCACTATGAAATCTTACGACAAAATGTCAGTTATATACATTGGGCAAAAATCAAATTAATGTTACAAAAGGAGTTTGAGTTCTGTAGCAAAAAACATAAATCTACCCAAATTAACTCACTACGTTTAATAACTATAACGTTAATTTACAATATACTGTTGAAATAGAGAAACAAAATTCTCTTCCATTACTTGTTATGACAGTAATGAGACACAATGATGGAACTATTACTACTAAATGGTACAAAAAACCCACTGCCAGCACCAGATACCTTAATTACAAATCAAAACATCCGAAAAATCAGTTAATTAATAACGCAACGAATCTTATACACAGAACACTCAAACTAACCTCAAAATCACTTTGGAAAGAGATATTAGAATATGTAACATATCTTCTTAAACAAAATGATTATCCGAAAGGAATTATTAATGGAGTCATGAATAAAATAAAAAATAAAACAGATCAAGATGAAAATAAAGATGATGCAAATAACCGTACAACAATAAATAATATAGACCCGGACAAAAAATATTTTCCGTACACATATGTAGATGGCCTAGCTTTAAATTTAAAAAAACTTTTTATGACAAATTTAAATATTACAATAGCATTCAAGCAAACCAAAACAATTGGTAATTTATTCAGTAAAACAAAAGCGCCAATTGACAATAAACAAAAATCAAACGTCATATACAAAATTCCCTGCTCCGAATGTAATGCACAATATACTGGACAAACTAAACGCTACCTACAAATAAGATTAGAAGAACACAAAAGAAATTGCCAAAATAATAACAATAACAAAGGAAAATGTGCCTTAGTTAATCATGCACAATCAACTGGCCACAGTTTTAACTTCGAAAACACAAAAATCTTAGACACTGAACACAATTTAAACAAAAGGCTAACACTTGAAATGTTACATATTAACAATGATAAAAATAACATTAACTTAAAAACAGATATAACTAACCTAAGCTCAATATACAATAACATAATAAAATATAATAATAAATACAAATAAAATACAATAATAAAATATAAAGTTAAAACAAATAAAATAAAATAACAAGAATAAGAAGATATACATAAAATTTAAACGTGGCGGTAATATTAAATTTAAAATAAACTAATTGAACAAGCTAAAACAAAATTTAAAATTATCACAGGGTGCAATTTTATCACATTTTTTATAATTTTGACGATTTAAGAGAATTTTACACTATTTATTTATTTATTTTTTTAATTGTGACGTCCAAATGTGTGTTGTTAGTATGTTTTTCGGAAATTTAATGTGTTTTACTGTCTATATGTATAATTATTACAAATTTTAAAAATCACGTAAGTTTAAACTTTCATACAATTTTTTGTAAAACTTTTTATAACAAATAAATACATTGTTAACAGCTCCTGATGAAGGCTAAGGAGTAGCCGAAACCGGTAGAGGCCAAATTTAATAAAAATTATTGACTGCTATCCAGGAAGTTTTTTATCACCTCACAATTTTTCCAGTCAAGAAGTCTTACTTTCATCAAACCCGCAGGATAATCGCACCCATCATAATCTCCAATTTCTGTAAACTTACAACACACTATGGAAAGTATTATTGCTGAAATTAGTAGCGTCTACGGCACCCTAGCTAAGTACCATCTAAAACAAATACTTAAATGTAGTGATAAATTAACCTTCAGCTATAAATCAAAGAATTTTTTTATTACGATGCAAACAAAATGATGTAGTTCCAAAGCACATCAGTAATAATTTTAGATGTTTAAATCATATATTACTTAAAAATAATCCTTTTAAAAATCAGACAAACAATATAGTTAAAAATTTTCAAAAACAAACGCTTCATTTAGAAATTAAAATCACTTGTTGGCATATCAATAAGTTAGAAATAAAATATTACCACCACTATGAAATCTTACGACAAAATGTCAGTTATATACATTGGGCAAAAATCAAATTAATGTTACAAAAGGAGTTTGAGTTCTGTAGCAAAAAACATAAATCTACCCAAATTAACAAATTAAATAGAATCATCCAAAATAATAATAATAGCAATAACATATCAAAAGATTGGTTCATGAACTTGACATCAGTAAATTTCCCACCAGAAGTAACTGAAATGCTAGAACTTGGTCCAAAATTTAGTGTACCTCATTTGCCACAAGAAATACCCATTTTCAAATTAATTGCAGACACAGAATTAATTTTAAGTTCCACAGATGACAATGACGTACGTGAAACTGTCAGGGCGCAATTCACGAATACAGTAACCAATTTCTGCAAAAAATCAAATATAAACAATGACAATAGTACTTTAAATAAACAATATAATTTTACAAAATCCTTTTTACATAATAATAAAGACATTTTAATTATTAAAGCAGATAAAACAAATAAAACTGTAGCCATATACGAAACAGACTATGACAATAAAATGAAAGAATTGCTAAATGACAGAAAAGTGTATCAACAAATAGAGGAAGACATTACTAAAAAAATACAAAATAAATGCAACAAAATGGTGAAATATCTGTATGACAAAAATTACATTGATCTGCCCACAAAAAAGAAAATTTCTAAAGATAATTCAATTCCTCCGAGAATATATGGATTAATAAAAGTTCACAAAGCTAATTACCCATTAAGACCGATTGTATCCGGTATAAATTCTCCCCTGGATGAAATGGCCAAGTTCCTTGCGTCTAATCTGAAAGGACTAGAAAAAGAAGAATATTACATCAGAAATTCTTTTGAATTCCAACAAAACATCACACAAATAATAGTACCTGAAGGTCATATATTTATTTCATTAGATGTTGTATCCCTTTTCACAAACATTCCCCTGGAATTAGTACTTGATGCTATAAAAGAAGAATGGACCCACATATCACAAAGAACAAAAATACCCATGAAAGAATTTTTTGATTTAATTAACTTATGTTTAAAAGAAGGTTATTTTAAGTACAAAGACAAATATTACAAACAGGTATGGGGGACTGCAATGGGTTCATCACTCAGCCCGATTGTAGCAAACTTAGTAATGGATAGGCTACTGGATACTGTGTTACCGTTACTTTCATTTCAATGTACAATCTTATAAGATTCGTGCTCTACTCAAACTAACCTCAAAATCACATCGGAAAGAGATATTAGAATATGTAACATATCTTCTTAAACAAAATGATTATCCGAAAGGAATTATTAATGGTGTCATGAATAAAATAAAAAATAAAACAGATCAAGATGAAAATAAAGATGATGCAAATAACCGTACAACAATAAATAATATAGACCCGGACAAAAAATATTTTCCGTACACATATGTAGATGGCCTAGCTTTAAATTTAAAAAAACTTTTTATGACAAATTTAAATATTACAATAGCATTCAAGCAAACCAAAACAATTGGTAATTTATTCAGTAAAACAAAAGCGCCAATTGACAATAAACAAAAATCAAACGTCATATACAAAATTCCCTGCTCCGAATGTAATGCACAATATACTGGACAAACTAAACGCTACCTACAAATAAGATTAGAAGAACACAAAAGAAATTGCCAAAATAATAACAATAACAAAGGAAAATGTGCCTTAGTTAATCATGCACAATCAACTGGCCACAGCTTTAACTTCGAAAACACAAAAATCTTAGACACTGAACACAATTTAAACAAAAGGCTAAGATTTGAAATGTTACATATTAACAATGATAAAAATAACATTAACTTAAAAACAGATATAACTAACCTAAGCTCAATATACAATAACATAATAAAATATAATAATAAATACAAATAAAATACAATAATAAAATATAAAGTTAAAACAAATAAAATAACAAGAATAAGAAGATATACATAAAATTTAAACGTGGCGGTAATATTAAATTTAAAATAAACTAATTGAACAAGTTAAAACAAAATTTAAAATTTTCACAGGGTGCAATTTTATCACATTTTTTATAATTTTGACAATTTAAGAGAATTTTACACTATTTATTTATTTATTTTTTTAATTGTGACGTCCAAATGTGTGTTGTTAGTATGTTTTTTGGAAATTTAATGTGTTTTACTGTCAATATGTATAATTATTACAAATTTAAAAAATCACGTAAGTTTAAACTTTCATACAATTTTTTATAAAACTTTTTATAACAAATAAATACATTGTTAACAGCTCCTGATGAAGGCTAAGGGGTAGCCGAAACCGGTAGAGGCCGATTTTAATAAAAATTATTGACTGCTATCCAGGAAGTTTTTTATGTCCAAAAGCATGTTGACAAAAATATCCATTTCAAAAATAGGTAAAATATGACTTTATTTTTGTAAAAAATCATATAAATATTTGCTTCCGCGCCCGAATTTTATGATTTTTCTTCATATTTTAGCTAAAAGAAAACATTGCTACAAGAAAATTGCTATTTAATTTGTGGTAGGTATTCTAGAATCCAGCCTATGTAGCTTACAATATACAACGTATTCATCAAAAATAGGTAAAATCTGACTTTACTTTTGTAAAAAATCATATAAATATTTGTTTCCGCGCCCGAATTTTATAATTTTTCATCATATTTTATCCATAGTGTAGGTAAAAAAGCATGTTTATCAATGTTTTAACAAAAATATCCATTTGAAAAATGGGTAAAATCTGACTTTATTTTTGTAAAAAATCATATAAATATTTGCTTCCGCGCCCGAATTTTATGATTTTTCATCATATTTTATCCATAGTATAGGTCCAAAAGCATGTTTATGAATGTTTTACCAAAAATATCCATTTCAAAAATAGGTAAAATCTGACATTATTTTTGTAAAAAATCATATAAATATTTGCTTCCGCGCCAGAATTTTATGATTTTTCATCATATTTTAGCTAAAAGAAATCATTGCTACAAGAAAATTGCTATTTTAATTGTGGTAGGTATTCTAGAATCCAGCCCATGTAGCTTATAATATACAACGTATTCATCAAAAATAGGTAAAATCTGACATTATTTTTGTAAAAAATCATATAAATATTTGCTTCCGCGCCAGAATTTTATGATTTTTCATCATATTTTAGCTAAAAGAAATTATTGCTACAAGAAAATTGCTATTTTAATTGTGGTAGGTATTCTAGAATCCAGCCCATGTAGCTTATAATATACAACGTATTCATCAAAAATAGGAAAAATCTGACTTTATTTTTGTAAATAATCTTATATAAATATTTGCTTCCGCGCCCGAATTTTATAATTTTTCATGATATTTTATCCATAGTATAGGTCCAAAAGCATGTTTATGAATGTTTAACAAAAATATCCATTTCAAGAATAGGTAAATCTGACATTATTTTTGTAAAAAATCATATAAATATTTGCTTCCGCGCCCGAATTTTATAATTTTTCATCATATTTTAGCTAAAAGAAAACATTGCAACAAGAAAATTGCTATTTCAAGTGTGGTGGTATTCTAGAATCCAGCCAATGAAGCTTACAATATACAACGTATTCATCAAAAATAGGTAAAATCTGACTTAATTTTTGTAAAAAATTATATAAATATTTGCTTCCGCGCCCGAATTTTATAATTTTTCATTATATTTTATCCATAGTATAGGTCCAAAAGCATGTTTATGAATGTTTTAACAAAAATATCCATTTCAAAAATAGGTAAAATCTGACTTTATTTTTGTAAAAAATCATATAAATATTTGCTTCCGCGCCAAGATTTTATGATTTTTCATCATATTTTAGCTAAAAGAAATCATTGCTACAAGAAAATTGCTATTTCTATTGTGGTAGGTATTCTAGAATCCAGCCCATGTAGCTTACAATATAGAACGTATTCATCAAAAATAGGTAAAATCTGACTTTATTTTTGTAAAAAATCATATAAATATATGCTTCCGCGCCCGAATTTTATAAATTTTCATCATATTTTATCCATAGTACAGGTCCAAAAGCATGTTTATAAATGCTTAACAAAACTATCCATTTCAAGAATAGGTAAATCTGACATTATTTTTGTAAAAAATCATATAAATATTTGCTTCCGCGTCCAAATTTTATAATTTTTCATCATATTTTAGCTAAAAGAAAACATTGCAACAAGAAAATTGCTATTTCAAGTGTGGTGGTATTCTAGAATCCAGCCAATGAAGCTTACACTATGCAAAGTATTTATCAAAAATAGGTATCATCTGACTTTATTTTTGTAAAAAATCATATAAATATTTGCTTCCGCGCCCGAATTTTATAATTTTTTATCATATTTTATCCATAGTATAGGTCCAAAAGCATGTTTATGAATGTTTTAACAAAAATATCCATTTCAAAAATAGGTAAAATCTGACTTTATTTTTGTAAAAAATCATATAAATATTTGCTTCCGCGCCCGAATTTTATGATTTTTCATTACAATTTAGGTAAAAGAAATCATTGCAACAAGAAAATTGCTATTTCAAGTGTGGTAGGTATTCTAGAATCCAGCCAATGAAGCTTACAATGTACAACGTATTCATCAAAAATAGGTAAAATCTGACTTAATTTTTGTAAAAAATTATGTAAATATTAGCTTCCGCACCCGAATTTTATAATATTTCATTATATTTTATACATAGTATAGGTCCAAAAACATGTTTATGAATGTTTTAACAAAAATATCCATTTCAAAAATAGGTAAAATCTGACTTTATTTTTGTAAAAAATCATATAAATATTTGCTTCCGCGACCGAATTTTATAATTTTTCATCATATTTTAGCTAAAAGAAAACATTGCAACAAGAAAATTGCTATTTCAAGTGTGGTAGCTATTCTAGAATCCAGCCCATGTAGCTTACAATATACAACGTATTCATTAAAAATAGGTAAAATCTGTCTTTATTTTTGTAAAAAATCATATACATATTTGCTTCCGCGCCGGAATTTTATAATTTTTTATCATATTTTATCCATAGTATAGGTGCAAAAGCATGTTTATGAATGTTTTAACAAAAATATCCATTTCAAAAATACTCTGAGATAGCGCGTA